>MU183821.1:0-51156 GCA_016904865.1 Pissodes strobi
GGTATTTCATATATAAAAATTGTAACTTGTTTGAGCACTCTGTATATAAAATAGTGACGATTAAAAAAATACAAAAAAAAATAAAGATCATTTTACTAGGAACAACTTTTGTATTTCTACTTAGACGTTCGGTGCGGGGAACTTGACTTCTTGAAGAAAGTTTGTGTTCATTTTAGGTCTTTATCTTACGTATTTATTTGATTTTATAAACATGACGTGCCTAAATGGAATGTATCACCAGAGACGTGCCGCTATCAGGTTTTAATCTAAACAATAAACAATAAGTTTGGCAATTCGAATAGAAATGGGGAGGCTACGGGTCGGTCAAGTTTGCCCCCCGTATTAAACAAATTTCAAACATAAATGAAGCGTAATTTTGCACACATTTTGCACAATTTTGCACACCGCAAATAAAATTTTGCACACCCACACAAGGAAAACTAGAGCTGTTTTTATACGAGGGGTAAACTTGACCGTTCCCCCTCCCCCGTCTGTTGCAAAATCGAAAAATTTTGATGCCACTCGATTCAGCAAATTTTGCATAATTTTGAACACCTATTTTCAACTTTTGCACACTTTTCTGGGGAAAGTTATGGGGTGTTAAATATTTGCATTTTCCCCCCCGTTCGTCAAAAAGTTTTAAAATTTTGATGATGGTAGGTTCAACTAATTTTGAACAATTTTGCACACCAATTTTCAAATTTTGCTCACTTTTCTGGGGAAAGTTAAAGCTATTAAATATTTTCATTTTACTCCCCCTTTGTCAAAAAGTTGAAATCTTTTAATGCTGCTAGGCTCAACTAATTTTGCACTATTTTGCACACCTATTTTCAAATTTTGCACACTTTTCTGGGGAAAGTTATGAGTTACTAAAAATTTGCATTTTCCCTCCAGTTTGTCAAAAAGTTGAAAAATTTTGATGCTGCTAGGTTCAACTAATTTTGCACAATTTTGCACACCTATTGTCAAATTTTGCACCCTTTTCTGGGGGTGTTAAAAATGCAAATATGTAACACCTCACAACTTTCCCCAGAAAAGTGTGCAAAATTTGAAAATAGGAGTGCAAAATTGTGCAAAATTAGTTGAACCTAGCAGCATCAGTGTTTTTCAACATTTTGACAGGGGGAAAATGCAAATTTTTAACACCTCATAACTCTCCTCCAAAAAAAAATAGGTGTGCGAAATTGTGCAAAATTAGTTGAATCTAGCAGCATTAAAAGATTTCAAATTTTTGACAAGGGGGGGGGGGGGGAATGCATACATTTAATACCTCATAACTTTCCTCAGAAAAGGGTGCAAAATTTGAAAATCGATGTGCAAAATTGTGCAAAATTAGTTGAACCTACCAGCATCAAAAGTTTTAAACTTTTTGACAAACAGGGGCCAAAATGCAAATCTTTAACACATCATAACTTTCCCCAGAAAAGTGTGAAAAAATTGAAAATAGGGGTGCAAAATTAGTAGAACCTAGCAGCCGGGAGGGTAAATTCAAATTTTTAACACCCCATAACTTTCCCCAGAAAAGTGTGCAAAATTTGAAAATAGGTGTGCAATATTGTGCAAGATTTGCCGAATCGAGTGGCATCAAAATTTTTCAATTTTGTAACAGACGGAGGGGGGGGGGGGGGAGCAGCCTTTACACTTATTTCAACCATTACTTCTTGAAAATTCCTTCAATTAAATGGTTCACTTGGGTAAAAACCAAACTAATAGTCAGCCAAATCTTATTGTAAATAATGCAATTGATGATACAAGTGGTAATGATTTTGAAACCACTGATACAACAAAGTTAAGCGATGATAATAATAAATACAACAAAGTTAAGCGATGATAATAATAATATTGAAAACGAAAATACAGAATTATTAAGTGAATGGAAAAATTTCATAACTGATCTGGACACCAGAATTATAAAAAATCTTAAAGATGACCCCTAAAATTTTCAAGGTGGAGTCATAGCCTACAAAAAAAATATGAATAGTTCATATTCTATTTTAAGTGCACTGTACCCAGCGATCAAACCTTGCTCATCATCAAAAAGACAAATGGTACACCCAACAAGAAAAGGTGTGAAATCTCTGTACAGCCAACTAGTTTGGTTAGAAGAAAAACTACATTTACTGGCAGAAGGCGATTTCAGTCTAGGAGGAAGCCTACTAACTTCAAGAACAAAGCAAATCTAGCTCCTCATAACCTGGGTACTTCTTTAAAACAAAATGTAGCTCTTGGAGCTCGAAAAATTGCAAAGTAATTATTTTAGTTCCGGTCTTTAGCTTTAGCTTATTTTATTTCTTCTGCAAGTTTTGCTATTTTTAAGATGTACTCTAATGCAGCCATTTATTTTCATTAGTTTTATGGTATGACAGTTTATGATGTTAAATAAATAAAAATGTTCTTAAAATGCTAAGTACATAAAATGTAAAAATTTGTTGTTAGAGAAAGTACTAACTTAACACTGCCAAATTATATGACCAGCATATGATTAATAAATACTATTTTTGCTCTTAACGTGTATAATTATTATTACCCTCTTTCACAGCAAAATCACGCATTTTTTTTTCAAAACACATGTGATGATTAAACACGAGAGCTCAAGTAAGTAGAACTTTCTCTATATAAAGCAATTTTGCCTCATACTCATATTTTATAAGTAGGCTGTAGGAGTGTGCGTTGTTAGCGATAACGTGTGCTGTTTAGCGCGGGTGATTTGCGATCACAAATGACATTTAGTACCCGAAGTTCGGCGTGACCCGATTCACGATCACGCTTGGCGTATAGAAAAATGCGCCCCGGACAAATGTCCGGGTTGTCCTCCCCTAGAGCGGGCGCTGCTACCCCTCATCATAATCTTATTGAAGCTGTTTTATTATAACGTAAAAAGTTGTTTTATGAAATGAAAATCGACGCCAAAATTGTTATGTCGAAGTGCCTTCAAGATCCACTGTTGTCGATAATTTAGTCTAGATAGAGACAATGTAAGTATATTTCCCGCTGAGAATTTCATTTCGCGTAAACATGACTAATCAGTATCGTAGACAAAGTTCGTATATGCGAGTAACGTTCAATTAAACATGGAAATAAATAAGTTTAATTTTTCCAAACATCAAGCGATAATAACGGCAGGATATATCACGTTTCCAGGTAAACTGATGTAGTACTTCGCCTTCGTTGTTAAGTACAGTATTTTACGCTTCACTACTTAAGCTTCTAAAGCTAAAATCTAACGGAACGCGTACAATGTAAAGTCTATAATCATAAAATTCCGACAATAAAGCGTGAACTGGACACCCGGAACACTTATGCAAAAGAACCGTAAGTTTGCCTAATGATTTAGTATGACTTAGCAAAAATTTTCACTGACCAGACTCTGGGAGATGAAGTACATATGATCGTAAAAAGTTAACATCCCAATCGACTGACCGTGAAATTATCCTACATGAGAAATATCAGCTTCATAGAATCACTTATAAATAAAATCGTGGGAAAATCTTTAACTGTATATGCAATATGGCATATTATCTCAAACTGCGAGTTGAATAATATCCCTGTGAGGGCGCGGAATATTTAGTATTAAAATGGATCGATAAAAAATAATGTGTAAACATGATATATGGATATTGATTAAATGTTAGGTCTTAAATCCCTATGACCGTTCTCTAGGCTGTGAGCTATCCTATCAATAAAATCAAATATAAATAAGGTACCTGGGACAAATAAGGCCCAGCACGTAATAAAGCCCACTTTGCAGAAAACTGCAACAAAACATGAACCGCATCTCTTATATTTACCAATTAATTCGGCTATAAGTACAAGTAACATTACATAGATGTCGCTGCGCCGCCACGCGTTAGTTCGGTTTCAATTTAGTCACTTGTTTAAAATTCGGCAACCAAGCACGTGTTTTATAAAATTTTCATAAAGTTAGGTCCTTGTCAGCAATCTAATTTTAGCTTGAAGAGGGTGAGTTTAATTCTATTGGTAAGTAGCCTAATTATCAAATTATATTCGATAAAAAAGTCGAGGTATTTTGATTGTTGTTGGTTTAATAGTTACCCAACCTCAAAATTGCATTGTCAGAAATAAGGCCCATTTAAACTCTAAGGTGGGCCTTATTTCTTACCAGTGGGTCTTATTCTTGGTCATTAAAAAATTCAAGTATTTCATCAATTTTAGACAAAATGGGAAAAATTTGCCGAAATATTAGAGCTAAGTGGACTCAAGAGGATATGAGTTCTACTATAAAAGCAGTAAGACAGGGTCGGCTTGGCCAACGTGCAGATGCTATGAGATTTAATATTCCTCGACGAACCCTCCGAAATCACTTAGAGAGTGGAAAAGAAGAAAGAAAATTAGGAAGATCTTCAATTTTAACCCAGGAGCAGGAAAGAGATTTAGTCAATCGAATAATAAGGCTAGCTGATGTTGGCTATCCTTATACTAAAAGAAGCGTAAGGCGGCAGGCGTATCGTTTTGTTGAATTCAACAACATAAAACATAAATTTAATAAAAATGAGGAAATGGCCGGCCGTGGTTGGACTAAACTTTTTCTGAAGCGAAATCCGCAATTAGCAAATCGAAAAGCACAAAATATGTATCCCGCTCGTGCCCAAAAACTGAACCCAATAATAGTAAATGACTATTTTACAAAACTTGGGAATACTTTGGATAATTTGGGATTTAAGAACAAACCTGAACGCATCTTCAATATGGATGAGAAGGGGTGTCGTTTGACCATCCATCACCAGCAGACAGTGTTGGCTAAAAAAGGCGAAAAGCGTTTGCATCTTGTAGCCCCAGAACATGCTGAGACCGTCACTGTGTCTGGCTGCGTGTCTGCATGTGGATCAGCTATTCCACCCATGATTATCTTCAAAGGCAAGAGGTTGAAACCCGAATTAGAAGACAATTTACCGGCGGGCACATTGGTAAAAATGGCACCGAAAGGCAGTATGACTACCGAGCTTTTCGTCGAATTTATCCGTCATTTGGCAAAATATAAAATTGGTGGGCCAATATTATTGGTCTTTGATGGAGCTAAGTGTCATCTGGACTTCATAATAGTTGAAGAAGCTGATAAGCATGAAATCACATTGATGTGTCTTCCGAGCAACACAACCCATGAGCTACAGCCGCTTGATAAAGCCGTCTATAGATCATTTGAAGCTCACTGGGACCAACAAGTGCTTCTTTATTGGGAAAAACTTCCAGAGAGGGTTATAACTAAATCGAGATTCAACCATATTTTTTCAAAAGTATGATTTTCGAGAGACTGGATTGTATCCCTATGATCCATCAGCTATTCCTTCTTCTGCTTTCGCCCCAAGCACCCTAACAGAACGTCCAGATAATCAAGTTAATAAAGTGGGAGACAGTAGTGATAGTGACGATGAATGTTCGTTGGCTGTGCTACAACAAAGGATTAAAAAGAAAAGTGAGGATAAGGAAGACGTTAATAACTCTTTCCACGAATTGATGGAAACTCCTGACTTGGTAAAAAACAAAGAAGAAAAAGCCCCAAGGCGCAAGGCTTTAAATTATAAAGCTCAGGTTGTTACAAAAAGTATGTTTCAGGAAACCGACAAATCCAAACCAAGTACCAGCTCACGCAATACTTCTACCTCTAAAGACACAACAAATAAGGATACTTATTCTTCATGGCACTGCCCCCTATGCCAGGAATCGCGTCAAAGCGATATGAGACGTTGTATTCAATGCAATACATGGGCTCATGAAGAGTGTTTAGGGTATACACCATCTGATGATGATGACTATATATGCATCGAATGTGATGCCTAAGAGTTTAGTTTTGGTTATGCAAGAATTTATTTTATGTTAAATAATTATTTTGTAATACGTGTTTACCATAATGTTCTTTATTACTGTCACTTATTAGCATTTTATTGCGTTTTTACCATATGGGCCTTATTAGTGTCATTGGCGGGAATAAGGCCCATTTACAGTGTTTTAAAAAAACACGATATGTTTGTGTTAATGTTTGAATATATATTTTTTAATCCGTGTTCTGAATAGAGTATTATATGACTTTGTGTTTAATATATTTAATTTTTGTTCTGTGTTGTTTTAATAAAAATTAAAAAATGTTTTATCTTAGGTGGGCCTTATTTGTCACAGGTACCTTATATCCTATTTTTGTATAAGATCGTGCCAGAGCTAACTGTTTGTAACACGTGACCCATAGAGACGCAAGAAAAAACATATTTGCATCTATATTACAACAAACCAAACTAAAAGTTGATGAAACATTTTTATTGATAATCATAGATTATTGATCCACCATTGTTTCCAACATTAACCACCTTTGCTGGCTTTGCGGCACGTTTGACGACTTTAATCATTAATATGTAATGTTTACTTATACCTAACTTACGACTTCTGAAAATGTATTTCACACTCTATTGGCTGAAGTCCAATGCTTTGAATTTGAACTATCAATTTTAATCGTAGCCAAATTTTGTGCAGAATGATTGTCATGAAAAATCTGAATTTTCTCATAAGTAACAGCCACATAGCTACATAGGTCAAACATCGAGAAGCTTAAAAGGCCGTCTTACATCCCATAGGAGTGACATCCGAAGGGGGGTCCAGTCCTGCGCATTAGCAAAGCATTTTCATGAACTAGATCATCAGATTGATTGGGATAATACTGAGATTTTGTAAAAAGTAAATTCCTACTACAGAAGGATTTTACTAGAAATGGTCCATATCAATTATGGAGGAAAACTCGATGAACAAAAAGAGTGACACTCAGAATCTCAGTGCTATTTACAGTAATATTTTAAACACCCATAAAGATGGGTATATCGCTGCGTTGGATTCTCCCGCTCCGGATGAATAATCAAGTTCGAAAGTTGAGGCATGGCAGAATTTTGTTGTTCTTTCTTCGAAATTCACTATACTATCATTAGAAAAAAACTTTTGAATTTTGCGTTTCAGTCAATACTTTTGTAAATGTCCTGGTAAACTAATTGTTTATGTAATAATTCCTAACCACCAATCTTTCGAGCGGAGGACAAATGAATATGTTCTTTTCTTTGTCACACATAGAATGACGAATTTCTGTCTCTCTCGCATTCATAGTAAGCGATAAATGAGTATGTTCTAGATTATTTATATATAAATTCGACATTTTATACGAATTTTTTGTTTCCTGAAAAACGTATTTTTATTTCAAGAAACCAGTGTAACAGTGTCCGGGCACCAATATGGGATTCATTTTGTGCTTTATATTTCACAAAAAGTGGTTAGAAATGTAGCTGGGGGATGTAATTTTCCACACTGTATAAATAAATGATGTAAATTTACTAGAAATATCGTAGGTCATTTAATGCCTACGATATTTATAGTAAATTTACTTTTCATAATAATATTACAAATTCATTGTAAGTTAAAAGTAATTGTAATATAGTGAGTTCGCAGTGTAAATTAATGTAATATTACACAAATATTTCACTCAAATTACATTTTTTATTTGTAGAAATGCACCCTATTACCGACATTTTACAGCAACAAACTGTAAATGGAAGACTATTTTACAACAAGATTGCAATAGTTTTACTTGAAGTTTACAAAGATAATATTGTAATAATACTTAATATTTACAATTAAAATACGTCCTTTTCACTATATTTTTGTAATTTTACATTACATTATATTTTTTAAATGTAAGTCGGCTGTAAACTTACTAAAATACTTATGCAATTTTCAATAAAGTTATATGAGGAATGTATATTTACACTAAAATTCATGTGGAATCATAACACTTTTATCAACATTTTACAGGGGTACACTGTAAATGGAGGGTAATTTTACAATTATGATACAATAGTTTTACTTAAAGTTTACAACGATAATTATAATAATACCTACTTACCTCATTTATTTGTAATTACACTCCTTTTTTCAAGGTATTGATTATAAATAAAACAATTTGCTAAATGCTTTTTTTTATTAGAACATTAAACGCCTGTTAACCTTAACAACGAAAAATAATAAATTTAAAGCAAATACTGAAAAATAAACTAAATACAGCCATACGGAAACACTCTACATCAGGTACGAAGTCAAAATAATGTTACATACATAAGGGTGATCCTCTATTATGTCCACCCCCATTTAAATCTATTAATTTTTGTAAAGAAAAAATATTTTAGTTTTTTCTTTACGTCTACAAAAACTAGACGAAGAACCCTACATGGTGGTTTTTATTTCTTCTGTAGCTAGAAATTTAACAATGTTTTCGGGGTGAGAGGGCATTATAGGCTATCACCATGTACATGTTAAACAACAAAAAATACTAACTTAGAGCGAATTCCTGAAGGATAAAATACAGCCTTAAGGCAACTGTCTATATAGGAAACATAAGTACACTTAAAATATCTATACAGTCAAAATAATGACGATACACGCACAAACCTTTAAAAATAACTAACGAAGAAGATAACTTTGTACTATTTAAATTCATAATGGTCACTTTTAAATTTATGTAGATACAAAAAAAAACTATAAAAACACAAAAACCACCCACTGAAGCGATTAATATGCAGAAGAAAACAACACCACTATAATGTCAGTGACCACCACAAAATACGCAGGAACTGAAATTGTAATGGAGGACACGCTGGACACGAGAGATGAAGTACAACCTTAGACTATATAATAAAGATAGACACCGCGTTTCATTCATAATTATGCTGCAGCCCTGGCCCCAATAATGTCTACCCCCCTAACCCCCCAAATAAAACAAAACATGACCAATGAATGAAACTAAAGAAGTGGGGATAGCGTCTGCGGGCGACAAGCACCTCCCACTGTAGCTCGCGGCTAGTGAGGGTAGCTCGCAGCCGGCGAAGACCGCGAGCTACAGTGGGAGGTGCTTGTCGCCCGCAGACGCTACCCCCACTTCTTTCCGCCCGCAGACCCGTTTTAATGATGGGGCCAGTGGAATAGCAAAACAACTACCTCTTTTTCAACTATATACTCTAAGAGTACAACTAATAGATTTCGCCCTGCGCAGTGCTTCCTCTTATAATAAACATGAAATACCGGAAGAGAATTTGCAGCGATTTCAATAGAAAAGTTACTATATTGATGTGATTGCACAATAAATTTAGGACGGCGTAGAAAACTAAAAGTAATTTAAACGTAAACGGTGAGCAAATTTACCTTTGGCATATGCCATTTTATTGTAATTTTACTCACCCAAAGTATTATCATAGAAAATGTACATACTATAGTAAAAGTACCAGTAATAAACTAATATTTTGCAATTTCACTAAAACGCTTTAGTAAAGAAAAAAAAGCACTTTTTACACTGCACCTTATCCTCTTAGTTATGTACCTGTTTCTAACTCAACCCACATTGGTGAGTCGTTTAAATATGGATTAGTTTGTTAGGTAGACTAACGAAATAATTTATAAATTGTAGATTGTCCTGAAGATGAAATAAAATAAATTTCGAAAGCTTGACAGAACAATAATTTAGGCCTTAAATAAAACCAGACTGCATCCCCTAGAAAACTCACGTTTTGATATTTTTTCTTAACTAGTCAGTCGAGACTACCCTCTCTTCATTATCTTTAGACGGTGCTTCAGTATTCAGATCGGGTATATCGGTTTCTGTAGCCATTTCGTAAGATATTGGTTCCATCTTGTGCCCTCGTGGGTCATGCCAAGAACTTTAATGAACCAACAATTTTAGGTAGGGCCAACAATTACTACAAGGGATTGTTTTTGGGCATGATTAATATCAACAACATTGAAAATTACTTAAACAAAAGAAGTAACATGCACAATTTCAGTTTTACACCTTTTTTCTTAAACTACAGCAGGATTTATCTTCTACATTTTAATAAGGGAGTTATTTCCACTAGCCATTTACTCTTCAGTTTTTCTCCATAGAGCCCAGCTTGAGAATTAATTTTTTCTTATTTAAATCTGTTTCGTTTTAAATATTCGTGACCACTCCAAACGCACTGTTCCTTTCCGGCTTTGCAATTTTCTACAACCACGACAGAGCTGTTCTTGCTCACCTGTCACTTGTTCCCACCAAAGGTGGGTCAGTGTCAACCCGTGTAAGCATGAGTTTTATATTACAAGCTTGACAATGCTACAATTAACATATACCTATTGCTTATAACTTTAATATTCCATAATGTTTTTCACTGTTGTTTCTTCCATGTATTGGTAAGTTAATAAAAATTTATTTTTTATTTGTGGTATTCACTGTAATGCGTTTTTTGTTCTTTCCAGCAAGTCCTGATGAAAACAAAAGGCAGATTACATTTTAAGAATTAGTAAAGTAACATAACATTTTTCTAAGAACCATGGAAAATATGCCAGTAACAGAGAGCATGATATAGGAGACTCAGTTACTCGAAAACAGAAAGTTTGATAAAAATGAAGACTAAGAAATTATAGATACAGTTGACTGAACATGAAATTAAACTAATCGAATTAGAATTTTAAGAACATTTACTAATGATAGAAATACTGGCACCTACGCATTTCGTTCATGCTAAGTCCACTGGTATCAAAATTATTTAAGAATTTATTTAAATGAGATCCGTAGAGCCGGTCAGTTACCCTTCATCTTTCATCAATGGATGTTTATATCCACATATCTGCATAATGCGTAACCTATTATTCTAAATGCTATTAGATTCCAATACTGAAAAAATACGCCAGACAGGGCCGTAGCGGGAGTAAAACTTAAAAAATTAAATTAGTCCAAAAATAATTTATTATTGAGTTACTGCTATGTTTTTAAATCTACATTATTATATCGATTATTAATTCTTGTATGCATACTTGAGCACATCCATACGCGTCTAAATTGATGGTTACCAAGTTTAATGTTTGTTAACTTTTCCACTTTTAGATCGATTTTAACGTTCTTTTTTTTTCGTAAGCGTTTACCGAAATTTCACATCCAGTTTTGTAAAAATAGTTCAAAAACAAGAGAAATGATATATCTACCTGCGCTCAAACGATCCAGCGGAGTAATTTGGCAAAAAGAACATATTTCAATAAGTTTCACCGTACAACGGCTTCTTTACTTAACACTCTGCTTCCTTCTAGGTATATTTTTTACTCATATTAGTATCTGTCATCTTGTAGGAGATACAAATGAAACTGGGTTTTACGGTATGTTTTACTTACCCTACTATTCCTTGTGTTCATTGTATCTATTACTACTGAATCAGTATTTCGTTCAGTTGCACAACAAAAATCGTATTCCACGGACGCTTTCCATATGGCACGCTGTTGCATCACTGTGGCCAACTCCAAATATTTATTTTTTGTCTTATTTAGTATAACAAATATAAAATACGGATTTGGGATGTTAAGAACATGGGTTATGGTAAAAATTAATTTTGCTTTTAAGCAAAATTTGTTTGTTCAATTATCTGTAATTTTTCATCTTGACTGGGGTTGAATTTGATAACTTTTGATAAATAAAAAGAGTACCTAGTTAGTAAATTAAATTAAAAGAACTTCCTTCATTAGGAGCGTAATGAAGCGTCCTATCAATATTGACGGATGTTGATAGAAAATTTTATTTACTTGAGAAAAGCTTAGTAATATTCAAGAATGATAACAAACTTTATTAGATGCTAGTGTATGCCAGGAAACTGGGCCGGAATTGTTGAAATATTCGCAAAAGTCACTTTCAGTTAGTTATTTTCTTCGCCTCAACTGCTGAATTGTCCCTGGTTCTTTGAAGTCGTATCATCTATTGTGTTTCTTGCCTCCATGAACCGTCTTCGATTGTGCAGCTAGTAGTATTTTCGTAAACAACATCCTCGTATAGCACGTAGTAGCTAGACATAGCACTTAGAACGTGCAATACGACACATAGATTGAAACTATAGTAGAAGGAACATCAGACCACAACCCCTTAATACTGTATGGTAACCACCTAAGACTTGGAAGTTCCAACCTGAGAACAAAAAGACAACTAAACCGGCTTAGATACCAAAACAACATTAAATAAACTATAGAAATACGCCGCATATATAATGCGCAGCACCTAAAATTAGAAAGCTTGGAAAATAACATCACCTGGGATTTTAATAATAGTACTGCTATAGAAAACTTCTACAACAGCCGAAGGCATGATGATCTCTCAGATGAGATTGAAACAATGATTCGAGCAAACAGGAGACTAAGACGCATATATGCAAGAATTGGTAAAGAATCATACTGAATAGATAAGCAACACCTTTAAATATCCAAATCAAAGCGCATAGAGATGAATCTTAGTGAAGGAAACTTAGAGATTTGGACTGCGAAAATCAAACAGCCTGCCTGATGCCGCAATGTTATAACGCCGATCCCGCCTATACGTGGAGCAGGTGGATTGATATATGCGGATGAAGACAAAGTGGAGGCATTCGCTGAAACAATGCAAAGCCAAGGCAGACTTAATTAATACCCTGACGAAGATGAAGAACTACACGCTGACATCCAAAAAAGACTCTGGCGCTTCGACCAAATACACATTCTACCAAGATGTGATGTACGAACTTCACCAGGTGAAGTTGCTGTCATCATAAAAAGGTTAAAGATCAGAAACGCACCAGGTGCGGACGGAATCAGCAATATGATACTAAAAAAGCTACCTAGAAAAATTACTGCCATGGCGAACATCAACAACGCTATGATAGGTGGAAGGAGGTTGAGGTGATTGTAATATCCAAACTAGATAAGGATAAGACCTATCCGCAAAATTACAGACCCGTCACTCTCCTCTCAGCTGTAAGGAAGGTGGCTGAGAGAGTGATCCTTAAAATACTACAACGAATCTAATGAACTTGACACAATCCCCTGCTTCCAATACGGATTCAGGAAGGGACACTGAAACTGAACTGAAAACAAACTGCTCAGGATGTTTGCGAAAAGAGCATTTCTCAGTACAAAAATGTAACTCAATATATCTTTCAGACGTGTAGTTATGTAGATGACAATAAGCCATCACTATAGTTCGAACATTACTCGGTTTAAATTTAATGGCTCGTTGGAATACTTTGAGCATTGATGTTAAAATTCCAACTCCATTTTCAAGAATTCTGCATGCTCTATACAATCTATAGTTAAAAATATGTTTTCCATCAATTAGAAACGCTTTGTTGTACAACTTCATAAAATTTGGCAGTAGTTAAAAAGCTTCATTCCCAACAAGCACGTAGTAAACTTTTTATTTGTGCCTGGTCATTCTGACGGATCAGGAATACTTAGTTGGTATTGAGAAAACTTCTGCCAAAATACCGTGTTCTCCAATACTCCACCGTCTCAATTTGCGCCAATATCAATCGTGATACAGTGATATCTATCTTCCATTAACAATTGCCATGAGCAAAAATGCTGTAAGATACTTTTTAGTTGTTGTATTAATGACCGAAATGGGGGGAATTTTTGTATCACTACATGTTTGCCATCAACACGTTCCATTATTTTTCAAACTCCTGGGCCAGTTGAATTGAGTTGGATCCAATCCTCTGCAGTCTTGGGTACCTCAAAAAGAAACAAAAACTGTCACTACTTTCCTTACAAACTACTAGGAGCTGTTAACTGGTGGAAATCGCACCGTGGTTACCATTGCCGATAAAAATTTCTAAACACTACTTGAGGCACTGTAATGTATGAATTATGGTTCAATATGTTTATTTTATTAATATCGATTATTTATTTTTCGACTTTTTTTCTTTATATTGCAAAGCCAGACTTTATATAACTGACGAAGAATCGCCTACAACATCTGCTGATCAGCCATCGTCATCTCCTACTCTACTCCTCCTCCTCCTGCACTCAAGAACTAGTTGATTTAGCTACTGCATATTTCAAAAAACCTGAAAGTGATTCGAAAATAGTAGCTCGGGGGGTGGGCTACCAAACTAAGCAGATTGGCTCCAGACCACAAATGTTTTGCGGAAGAAAATATTAATGACATCTTGTTTAAAGCAGAACTGGACACATTAACAAAGTATGGAGTGCGGTTTTTAACGCCATCGTAATCCATGCTATCACATTCGCCTTCCGTGTCATTAGCACCTGTCTACAGGTTTCTTTCCTCTCCTTTAAGCTACTCCATCAACTCCATCATGTAACGGATTCCAACATATTATGAATGGCGGTCATTACCTATTTACATAAACTCTAAGACGTAGCACATACAATAAACAATTCCAGAAAACCCTTCAACAACCAACCGTTTGGCGCATGTAGAAGCTGCTGGTTGGGAGACTGCGAGATATTTTTTCCTAAATTTTCTTCATTTTAAGCTGTTGATCTAATAATTTTGTAATTATTTCTCTTAACAAATAATAAATACTTTATAACTCTGTTTACGTCTTTTATAGTAAAATTTTTAAACCGCTCATATACTTGGCAGTCTGGTTCTACTTGTGTTTATTTCCCATTGTTTACTTTCTGCTTATTGTCTAGAATCTAGAAGAATAATGAAAAATTAATATATACCCGAATATTACATCTCAATGCTTGTGTTATTGCTTCACAGGTTACTATAATGATGTTTTCCAATGTCGGAGGGGCGATTACACACACATTATGTCTTTCAATTCCATTCAAAACGCTAGGACAAGAGCAATGTGGGACATAACGAGCAGATCAAGAACAAGCTTCTCAACTGTCCTAGCGGATCAAGATCCTTTTGGTCAGTTGCCAAAGCTGTCAATCAGGATTTTTCAAAGATGTCAATCTCACCACTAATCAAAGATAATGCTTCAATAGCGGAAACGGTCAAAGCAAAAACGAGCATTCCTGTCTAAATATTTGCATCAAGTTGTACCTTAGATCGTCAAGAAATACTTACCAACTCACCCGAGAGTGAATTCCTACATGCCAGGTCTGGTATTTACCAATGTAAAGTGACCGGTCCTGTGGCCTAACAAAGCCACAGGACCGAGCGGCGTCGCCGCAACAGTGCTTAAAAAATGTACTGCTGAACTAACAGCTCTACTATGCAGGCTTTTCTCCCTATCATACCTAACTGCATGCTTTGCTTCTAGCTGAAAATGCGCTCAGGTGCAACCAATCCCGAAGAAAGAACGATTCCAAATAACTACCGTCCAATGACCTTACTTCCCATCATATCCATAGTCATGGAGAAACTGATCAACGAACAGCTCTTAAAATATCTCGAATCGGCAGGTATCATAAACGATCGCTAGTATGGCTTCCGCAAGCACAGATCAACGGGAGATCGCTTGATTTACATTACACACCTGTGGACCAAAGCCATCGAGAGCTACGGCGAATATCGTGCAGTTGCTCTCGACATATCCAAAACATTTGATAGGGTGTGGCATGACGGATTATTAAGCAAATTGACAGCATACAGCCCTACTTCTATGGCTTTCCAATTTCTTAAGAGATCGAAGCATCCGAGTTGGTATTGATGAACATCTATCCGAGAAATTTAAAATTTAAATTTTAAATCAATACCAAAGTTCCTCAAGGGTGTATATTATCTCTAACGATCTCTTAGACGGGACAAACAATTCTATTTATAGCCTTGCAGATGACAGCACTTTTATATCCTCATTCAGAAAATCAGATTGCTGCCATCTGCTAAACCAAAATCACCAAGGCAGCAGCACTCTATAGAGCAAAAAAGTTGTATTTATCTCATCAGCTCTTACTGCTCTATAAGGCCCAGATAATGCCATCACTGGAATACTGTTCCCATGTGGGAGCTGGGCGCCCAAACACTTGCTCAAGATATTGGACTCCATGTACAGGAGAGCAGTCCGTCTTGTGGATCCCCCAGAGTTGACTAAAGATCTTGGTAGCCTTGAACATCGAAGAAAAGTGGTGCGCCTATCTTTACTATCGATACTACTACGGAAGATGTTCGACCGAGCAGGAAATTATGATTCCGCCCAGAGTTGTACCAGAGAAAAACATCCATCAGACATAAACGGCTCATCAACATACGATTCAGTTGTAAACACCTAGGACGTCGCTGTTACGTGACTCCTTTATCTGGAATTGACTTCCGAGTAATTTTCTTCTTCTTCTTTCTCAGCCTTGATTTGTCCACTCCTGATGAACATAGACCTCTCCATTGATTCTATATGCCTGCCGATCCTGGGCCAATCTGATCCAGTTTTTACCCGCCTTTTACTTGATATCGTCGGCCCATCTCTTTTAAAGTCTGCCGACGCTTCTCGTACCTTTTCAGATTAGAACACTGAGCCTGTACTGATTATAGGTTTTTATACACAAATTACTTCCGTGTGTTTCCTGCAAAATGCCAATGTTTTGAATACCCAACTCGCTTTCATCAAGACCTGAGATTGCTCCTCTGCCGGTTAGGCTAATTAAGGTCTCGTCTTGTGCCGATATAGATTTATTTCTCTAGCTTTTTTTCTTCTGTGGGACTTCCATTCGGTAAATACCTAAAAAATATATTTTACATACAATTTATTTTTGGGACCCGATGAAAATGCAACCCAAACTAACATGATGCACTTAATATATTTTAATTTTCCTACCTTCTTCCATGCTACAGAGTCCCTAATGGGACCAGCGCCACATGAATTTAATTTGAGAGTCATTTCCTTCCAGATTTTCTCAATATGTTCAGGGTTTTTGTTGGGGTCCAATTTCCCCGTTTGAAGAATAATATGTTGTTCTCTTTTTCATAACGGCAGCCGTAACCATTTCACTTTTCACAAAAAAAGCTTCTGAACAAAGGAAAAAACGGCACCACACCAGGACAAACCGAAGCAAAGCACCAAGAGGCGGGAATGGAAAACCTCGGAAAAAGCAATAGAAGTGCGGTTATGAATGTTTATATTGACAGATTTGCGTTGTTGCCGCCTATTTCTGAACAATATTAAAATGAATTTTCAATATTCAGTAACCAAGTTCCAACCATATTTAAAGAAGACCATCAGAATGCCAAAAATGACCAATATTCAACTTTATCAATATTCAATGTTGATAATTGAAAACTAATCAATAGACACCTGAATAAGGTCGGATGATACACCCTTCAATACAGAACGTCAATATTTAAGCGTATATTGACAATATTATTGATTGTTTAGAGTCCATACGCTGCTTAATCTATGCATGTCATATGATGTCATGTTTCAAAGCATATATACCATTCCTGTGCTAGACAACTGAAAAATAAAGCAAAGATCATCCACACATGATTTTACAAAACTAATTTGGCATTGGCTTGCAAGGAGTTGAGCTAAGGTAGAAAAATGTAAAAATTTGCAAAAATAGGATTAACTCATAATACGAATCGTCTAGAGTTAATATTGATCCAGGCGTCAAAAATTAAAATTCCTAAAATGCAGCAACTGACGATTTGAGATCAACTTTGTTAAATTGGCCAGATATAGGTAATTCGGTCGACATGAAAATTTACCGTTCTCTGTCTTAAGCTGATTTTATTTCGGCAAATAGAGATACTTCAAATAAAAAATAAGCCATTTATTAAGCCGCACTGGTTGAGTACTTCACTTAGACAGACATGGTTTCCAGCTGCTACTTAAATATAAATTTAAGAGTAATATGTTGTTTGTAATCGAATATCACCTTACTATTATTATCATTGCGTTTTTTATACCTATGCCTTTGTCATATAATTTTAGAGAAAACCAACTAAACCTTAACTAACGATAAGGAATAACGTGTATTTTTTGGCGAAACCTATAAACTAATGATTTGAATATTTACACATATTAAAGGCATTTAAGTATAGCTATTAGTATTGCAATAATAAATCATTCCGTTTTGGTATTAAAAACGCAAATATCGATCTTTTTAATCACAATTTCATAGCTGTTACAATAATTAATTAGTGATCTTTTACTCACCTATATCCTATTAAGATCCACAATGACAAAAAAATTAAAACGGGTATATATATCTGCGAAATATGTGCCTACTGACCAACTTGTAGTATGGCCATTTGTGTCAAACCGGCCCTGCCCTATACAAGAAACAATAATTATTAAAGATTCTTGAAATATTAACCGTGTGAATTTGTTTATGGACGATGGCTCTGAGCTTGAGAGATTTAAATAATTGCTATGCAAAATATTCTTGATCTGACAGCTACTTGACTTATTCTAGAATATCGAAAATTAACATCTACTATTAAATCTAAGTTTAGAAGAACAGTTACAAATGTATTTACATATGCAATCCATTTAAATGACATAATCTTAAAATATTTTTGCTGTAACTCGTTACTATGTTGTGGTTTGGAACCTTCGGCAAAAGGCGCTAAAACGAAGTTTTATCCACAATACCGAAACAGAATTATTGCACTCGACGCGTGTTTCGCTAACCATGTTAGCATCATCAGGAGATGATTTAAAAAATAGTATTGTTAGAAACATTTACGGCGGCTGATTAAAATATTTTTTCTACTACCGTGCGTAAAATACTCACTTTACGCACTCTCTGAGATTCGTAAAATAGGCCTTTTTAATATGCAGTGCGTAAAGTAAGTTATTTTACGCACTAGTGCGTAAAGGAAGTAATTTTACGCATTAGTGCGTAAAGTAAATCTGACATATTTTTTGACGTTTAGGTTTTTACGCACTAGTGCGTAAAATAATTTACTTTACGCACTAGTGCGTAAAGTAATTTAATATTATTTTTGTTTTTTCATATATTTTTCGATAGTAGCAAAAATTTTGTATGCTACTCATGTGTAAAGTAAAGAGTCACTTTACACACTTGTTGCATAAATAACTATTATTAATAACTAGCGGATTAAAAATCCCATTCATTAAAAAAACCTAATCCATATGGTTTTTTCCCAAGAAATTGTCTGAAAGTGAGATAAAAAAAAATTGCGTAAAGTCCACGCACGATAGGGGTGAAACTTCTTCCTTAATAGCTTTAGATTTAGATGCAGTTAAATTATTCCAGTCGTTCCGACTAACACAGACGTAGATGCTAGGCTATACACGTTTGTGTAGGTGTATCATGATGCTATATAGGACCAAAGAAAATTCTACTTTCTTTGATAGGTCTAACGTCTACTTACACCAAATTTTCGACCTTCGGACCTGCGCATTTGGCACAAGGCCAGTGTTGTTCTAATATTTCAGTAATTTCACTTCACGCAGAGACCTCCGCTCGCTTCGCTCGCTGCGGGGGCGCATTCAGCCAAAACGAATCCCAAACTAACCCAAGGCAATGCCCAAAATGAAGAAAAAACAACTTTAAAATTATATGAATTAGCACATACGCATGCGTAAAGTCGCAAAATTGGTGTAGGTAGACGTGTGTCTATATAGGATATAGGCAACGTTATCTGCATCCATTTCCCCCCCTGTCGGCCGTCTCCCAATCAATCATGTGCATATTCTCCCTCCTGTCGCCGTTGACGCACTCGTCGTCTCGTCGAACTACCCTCACTCGATCGGAATATTCATAATGCTCGAAAATTGCCTAGCGTCTTCAGACAGCGGCCTGATTTGATCTTTTCTGGTGGCCTTCGGCGACTGGCCGAATGTCGGCAATAATTAAATTATTTCGCATGGCCCTCCGCTCGCTTCGCTCGCTACAGGGGCTCAACAAACAGGAACTAACTAAGTGCCAACCAAAACAAACCCAAGGCATATCCAAAATCAAGAAAAACAAACTTTTTACAAACATAACATAAAAAAGAATTAAAAACATAGCTTGGCACTGACATGGATGAAACCAGCAACCTTCGCATCACAAACACACTACACACTATATAACCACCGGCCTATCAGACGCAGACGGTTGGAAGCAATCCAGTGTACCGTGAACACATGGGTAATTCTGCCGATTCTGCCCACAATGGTCCATTTAGGCTTAAACGTGCAAAAAATGCGGGAGTTGCAAAATCGCAAAAATATGAGATAATAATAAGAGAAAATGTGTTTAAGTCAAATTTGGGTAACACTGAGTGGTTAAAATACACTAAAACTAAATCAGATATTTCGTTTCAAAGAAATTTAATGAAATACTATGTATGATCTACTTTATTACTGGTTTTAAAACTGGTTATTTCATAATAATTATGTCTCACAGGAATTGAAACATTAATTTTACTCTAATAAGAGTGAAGACAATATATACAAAGCGATAAAAGATAAAAAAAAATTGCTCAATAACAACAACTATAGTAATTTATTAGATATTCTAGTCACTGCCTAGTTTATATTACTATGTTAAAAACATTTAGGTACATGATTTTAATTTTTTGACAAACATTAATTTATTTTGGGTTAACTTGTTACCAAAAAATTCAAACTAAAGTAACAATAGTTTTTTCATTAAATCTTGCCATTAATCGCTGAAAATAAAACGGACTATTTTTAGTTTATGTTTTTTTTAACAAAAAATTAAATTATCAAAAAAATTTGAAATATATCCAAAATGTGTGCAATTAATGGAAATTTGTAATTACAAAAAATAAAATTATGTTCCTTGGAATCATTGGTATCCAAATTCTCCTTATTCGTCATCAGAATCGCTTGTGTTAAAACAGTTTAAGTTAGGCTGATTTTCCATATTTTCATCAGAATTTGAAACTTTTGGGGCCTCAAGTAAGGTAAGTGTTTCGGGAAAAAAAGTTTTTTTTTTGCGGGAATTTTCGTAAACTCGATCACAGGGTCCGAAGAAACGAAGAGGCGATTCATAATATCTGTAAGGGCGTTTCTTCTAGACATCTTTCTGGAGAAATCTGATCTGTATTTTTTTACGTCTTTATGTCTTGCCTCTTGCGCTTCTTCGGAAAGTTGTCCTATGGGAAGAAGAAATGCGTTTATTATTTCGTGTCCATGTATTAAAATTTTATGGATTGTAGGAGGCATTGGATACCAAGGATATAATGAAACATAGGTTTTAGCAGTGTCCAAAGAGTACTGTTTAAATTTAATTATATTTATGTCAAAATCGGACGATAAAGTTTGCAATATGACATGAAAGCGATGAATAATTTCATGATATATGGTAGTCACTTCAGAAACTATTTGGCTATTTTCAAAAAATCTGCGGGCTGAATTACCATCATTGGAACTTCCGAAACCAGGTTTGGGTTTGTCAACAATCAATCCTATTTGTGAACGCAACAACTGCTGGATTCGATTTTTTGACTGAATTACAGATTGATTTTCTTCGGAACTCCTTGCTTGCCATTTTTGTATACCCATTTTATAACTCAAATGCAAAAGGCACTCGAAAAATCGTATCCAGGCGTGAAGCGTTGACAACCCGTATTTTAAATTACTGTCAGTCACTGGTCTTAATACGATATCATTAATGTTGTTGAAATCTTTTGATGACGCACCACATATATAACACTTTTGAGTAGATCTATTTGATGTCACTGCATTGCAAACTTTACCGTCGATCATTGTAAAGTGTAAATCAAATTTTACTACAACGGGTTTTCCTTTAGAATAGCAATGATACGAAGTTAGTCTTTTAATTTGATAATCAACATTTTGTTTTTCCTGTACGATAAGTTCGGTGGTTTCACGTATAAACTGTATTTTGAGAGGACGAAAAAATCGTGGAGATAAGGTTCTACGATTTTGCCATATAACATATTCAAAATTGTTATGAAAAGGAATGCAAACAAGTTTAACACGTACTAATGATGTTAAAAATACACTAGAATCCGAATTACCTGGGGATTCAAAAGTCTGTTTGTATTCTGATTGACCTGATGATCCGTCAAACCCCCATTTACACACTAGAGTTAAATCAACGTTTAAAATCTTTTCACTTAAATCTTGCAATACACTTTCCTGTAGCTCAATTATCCTCTTCGCAGTGTGGTTTAGCAAATCTTGAAGTTTAACTTCGGCCTCGATGTCAGAATGAATAATAACTTCTGCAGGATAACATCGCTTTTTGGCCTCCAAAACTTCGGTATTATATGATGGATACAAGTGACAATTTTTTTCTTTGGCTTGACTACGGATTAAAAGGTATTGGCTTTTGCTCAATTTGGCTTCTATAATTAAAGATAAAGCATTATAGCCAGTTAACGGAGTGTAGGTCTTCGTTTCGTCTGCCTTCAACGCCAACGCCTTGGAATATACATCGCTTATTTCTCTTAATATTTTAGATGCCGAAACATTTCCTGCCTCACGAAATTTCATTTGGGTTGCAAAAGCGAGTTCTTCCAGAGATGTATTACTTCTAAGGATTAGTTTTATGCCTTTTTGTTCTCTCACTAGACTCACTGGAACTAATTTTTGGGCGGCCTTTGTTTGTCAAAACATTTACATTTCGTTTTTTCTTTAAAAAATTTAGTTTAATTTTCAACCATTTCTCATATTTTTTAAGAAAAACGTGCTTTTTACGGTGCACCTGTTTCCATTTTGTTTTAAAATTCGATTTAAACCTTAAAATAATTTTTTCTTCAAACGTCAGTAAATCCGTCATTACTCGACTGTGTAGGCGGCCGTGAAGTTTCGTTTTTCCTCCGCCGGAGCTTTACTTTTCACTTTTCCGCCGGCGGAGGTAAAAGTGTTGTCATAGCAACATAGATACAATACAAACAGACAACAAAATAAGCGTCAACAACTCAAGATTTATTAAACTACAATTTGTATTTATCACTCAATTTGTGACAGCATTTCTAAAAATCACTAATTTAGGAACAAATTGGTTATTATTTAATCGAACTTACCCAATAACTGCATAACTGCTTATCAATACGGAATTAAAACGCAATCTTAAAAAAATAATTATTGTTGACAGTGTCTACTGACAGCTTTATGTTACAAATTATATTCACCGACACCGGTCTAAGCAAGGCCACCTACGACCGTGGTCTAAGCCGCCTTGCGAACCCATTTATCTTTAATAATAATTAGATATTATTACTATTAAAAAGAGATGTTTTTGCATTAATTTGTCTTCATTTGAAGAAAAAACAGCATATTTTATTTGGAGGAAAAGTTACTTTTCATGGCTTGCTCTCTATTACCAGCCTCACTCCGTTCGGCTGTTAAACACGTGCGCGCCATGAAAAGTATCACTTTTCCTCCATATAAAATAATATACTATTCTTGACTCAGGGAAGTGACTCAGGTGGATTAAAATTTGTCATTTCCGCTATACGATTTTGTAAATACTGAAACTTCGTTTCACAGTCATTTTCAGGACAATTTTGCAAAACATCAAATAGTTCTTTATGGCTTAATAACAAAATGTCTTCTTTCATATGTATAAATAGAAAAAAATTGGTGTGTGCTTAAGACCGCACGACAGAAGTGAAAACATCAATAAGCGGAGTCATCGTTTGTCAGAATTTCGATCCGAGCCTTCGTTGCAGAGAGACGGGCGAAAAACGGTTTCCCCTCCAAAATTACCTCTTAAATCAGAGCCCCTGTCCCCCCCGTATGACCTAAGGTGGCCCCCCATAGGGCGCATCTACCATAAAAATTTCGACTCCGTACCTCCTCCCGTTCTCCTGAAATTAATTATTTAAGTTTTTTCCTTCTTCCCTCTCTCCTAGCCAAACGGGGGGAGGTACGGGTCCCGTTTTCGTCCAGGATCTTCTATTTATCCTGGCTACATCCCCTGAAAAGTTCAGCCCTCTACCTATATGGGAACATGCCAGTAGAAGGAGCGTTACGTTACATATCCTAGCATGACGCGTGATGCGTGACGGCTCGGTCTCATTCAACCCCCGCAAAAAAATAACGCAAAACGCGCCTAAAGAAGTTTCCACTTCAAAAATTGACGGAAACCAATTTAAGATTGAAAGCTCAAGCAAAAAAAAGCTAGTGGAAAATTCTTCGTTGGACCACCATGCAACTGATGTTTCTAGGCGCATCCGCAAATATCCGCAAATTCTCTTTTTCTTCTTTTTCTTAAAGCAAATGGTTGCAGAAGTTAAAAATTTAATAATCTTGATTGGATCTTAAGGGGAACAGTAACAAATATACTTTTTAATTGTGACCTATGACAATTACTTTGACCCAATTCATTTATTCTTTGATAACCGCTAAATTGTTGTTCTAGCAGGACATTTCGGACGGTTTGAAGCCATCCGGAGTTTGCGCATAGCGATATAAGCGTCGCTTTTTGCTATGCGCAAACTCCGGATGCTGCAAACCGTCCGAGATTTCATGCTAGAACAAACAAAAGTAGTATTTTTGACGTTTCGCTGACAGTATAAAACCAAATCACAGACTTTAAAATCATGGCTACCTATTAGTTGGGGTACCTATTTTCAGAACCTTAATAAATAATGATATATAATTCAATTTATTTTTTTACATTTATTGCCACTATTTTTAATAAATGGACCAGTGTGGCGTCGGGTCGCGTCGTGGAACCGAACAGAAAAGATCAAAACAGATCGCTGTCAGAAAACGCTACTAAAAATTGCCGCCCCATCAGCAGAGAAGTTTCACTTCAGAAACTGTTTAATTGCTATCTTAGAATTAGTAAATAAAGGGCTAACAAGTGAATGCATGCAAACCGTTGCATAATCAATTTTTTCTTTGTTTTCTCTTTAAAAAAAACTGTAGATCTAAAGAACATAAACATTTTTTAAACGCCCCTCATTTTAAATTGGACAACTATAAAACAATCAGAGATTTAATTTCGAAAAATTGGTATATGGCTACACCCACGATACACTTACAACGTGTATCGTGTCGTTGATTGAAGAACAAAAATAGATCCGCAAGCTTACGGGTGAAAACGTGACACCTGACACCAAATGTCCAGCTCTTACACTGAGAAGCCCGGACGGTTCTCCGTTGTAGCCATGTAAGAGCTGAACATTTTTGATATCACGTTTTCACCCGTAAGCTTGTGGATCTTTTTTTTTTCTTCAATCAACGATCGTGGCTACAACGAAATTATTAGTATTAAATCAACACCTTCTAAACAAAAAGCTGCTATCTAAATCTAAGATGGCGTCGCGCGTAGGGAGCAGGCTCTGTCAATGGAAAACGTATTAATTCATATATAAACTACTTTTTCTACTACCGTGCGTAAAATACCCACTTTACGCACTCTCTGAGATTCGTAAAATAGGCCTTTTTAATGTGCAGTGCGTAAAGTATGTTATTTTACGCACTAGTGCGTAAAGTAAGTAATTTTACGCATTAGTGCGTAAAGGAAATCTGACATATTTTTTGACGTTTAGGTTTTTACGCACTAGTGCGTAAAATAATTCACTTTACGCACTAGTGCGTAAAGTAATTTAATATTATTTTTGTTTTTTCATATATTTTTTGATGCTACTCATGTGTAAAGTACCCTTTTTTTATTCATGGGATTGGCGCATTCGCCTACGGTTCATGCGACAATATTCCCATTCATAAAAAAAGAGTCACTTTACACACTTGTTGCATAAATAACTATTGTAACTACTACTACTAGTTAATTGTATGTCATTTACCAAAATAGCAACAAAATACCCATCACAGAAAGTATTTTTGGCTCTTGTGGTAATTATTGTAAATACAAAAAAATAGAGTGTGTTCCTAAAAATGGTAAAATATCACTTACAATGTCTAAATTGTCATCTACAGAATGCTGTTCGGTACGTTTTTTAGAAAATAGGCAACGCCAAAAAGTACCGTTGAATAAAACGCCCATGACCGAGAACGGGGAAGGCACAACTTATATTTTCTTAAATAGAACACTCTGTATATTTTCAGCTAGCCTAATAGCTTTTTTCCTGAATTCAAAAATCTATACGTTGTTACTATTTAGTTTTACCATTTGTGAAATATTTTAGCTTAAACTGTATTAATTTGATTGGAATTACCTAATAGCTACCCATAGACCAGCATTATTTCATGCGGGAATGTAGAATCTCGCAGGAAAGAACGCCAGTTAATGAGTAATAAGATGATAGATCCGCATACCATCTTTCTTGTCACGATATACCGACGTTCAAGTCCGACAAGATTGACACCCATACACCAGCGTTCTTTCCCATGGGAATGTCGAATCTCGCAGGAAAGAACGCCAGTTAATGAGTAATAATTGAGAGGAACAGTGTCCTCCCAGATGATTAATTTGTCCACTATCCAACACTCTTTCCTTTCACAGGCGCTTTGGATAGAAATAACTGGAGAATATGATTCTTACGTTAGTTGCCTTAAAGCAGATTATTTTCCCCGCAAAATATGAGACGACTGAACGAGGGGAAAAATTGAGAGGAAATATTGCACGAAAATTATTTGTGTTAGGGGGCGATCAAAGTTTTATTATTCCTTTAGTATTTTGAAAGGAAAAAACGCTAGAAGAATGAATGCCGGTAATGAACGCTGGTGTATGGGTAGCTATTGAGGTAAGTTAGCTTTTAATTTGTTACTGTCTGTCATACTGATAGAGATGTTAATTTATTTCTATTAAACATACCCGCTGTTGGTTGCCTCGTCGGTAAATAAAATTTTGTTTAGGAAATTATGATAATATTCTAATGTTTGTCCGTTAGTTGCTGCACGGCTAAAAATTTGTACGGATGATATTTATATTTTCCTAGTGCGCCTTGAATTTTTCCGAATAGATTTATCTAAATATGGGACAACATCACGAATGGAATTCCCAGGATTTATCATTAAAATTGTTTCCAGTAATCATAAAAACAACCTTCAAAGTAAAGCAGAATGCCTAGATTTTCTCTCTGTTTTCTACCATAACCCGCTTCTTTCTGCCTAATTTTTTTTTTCACGGAATTGTTTAACTCTATTTTGTATTGCATTATTGCAGGGTAATCTTCTTCCGGGAAATATTTGTCTATACTCAGCTTGAACTCATATGTTGCTATCGTTTGAATAAAACAAGCGAACTATTTCGTGTTTTTCTTCCTTTCAGTATGCCATACTATTTTCGAATGAATGAAGTATATAAAAATCCATCAGTATGAGAGACAATGACAAATTAAAAAACTTACCTCATTAGATAATTCTAATCAAATTAATACAGTGAAATATTTCACAAACGGTAAAACTAAATAGTAATAAAGTATATATTTTTTAATTCAGGAAAAAAAGATCTATTAGGGTAGCTGAAAATATACAGAGTGTTCCATTTAAAAAAAATATAAGTTGTACTTTCCCCGCTCTCGGTGATGGGCGATTGTTGCATCGGATAGTCTTAAAAGGTAATAGGCAAAAAACCCTATAACTTTTGTATTTACACGTTTTACCTACTACTTGTAATTAAGGCTCTAGGTGGGGGTCAAAATATAAATGAACACCCTGTACAGGGTCTTTGAATATATTTACGTGGCTCCTGGAGCCTCTATTTTTGAAGATAGAAAAAGAAGTTTTACACAAAAATTGTAGGTTTTTTTCTATATTATATTTTGAAATAGACTGATTAGCTGATACTCAATAAAATTTCATTGCAAAATTTTAAACGAAAACACAAAGGTTTTAAATGTCCACAATTTTATTTAACAAAACCGTGACATGTGTTTTTCCAAACGGACTAACTACAAGTGTGCAAAAATAGGGTAAAATATCCTAAAATGAATAAAGCTAAAGGTATGGAAAATCCAACTGATATTAGGTAAACAATATGGGCAATTGTTTTTGCTATTAATATTTATTTTATTTGGTACTGAAGGAAGGTAGAGAGTAACGACAACAACAATATTCATTAGGTTATTATATATATAAATTTAACAATGGGGTATATTTAGTGTCTAATTGGTCATTCAATAATAAATCTGACTATTTCTTTTTATTAATCTCCATGCTTTCCAAATAATTTAATTTTTTGGATTTGTTCCCTATATGTAATATTTTAAAATCTTTGGAAAATTTGGGTTTTTCTGAATTTAAATGTAAAACATAACGCGAGTTGTTATTGTTTTTAGGAAACTAAATTCATGTTCTTTAATTCTTGTTTTGAAAGATCTACCTGTTTGTACTGGTACTTTTGGGTAAGAACCACACTCTAGTAAATAAACTCCTGATTGGAAAAGTTTATTTGGTTTGGATTTGTTATTTTTAATAAATTTGCCTAAATTATTATTGGTTCTAAAAGCAGCTTTTATCTTATTTTTGGCGAGAGTTTTGGAAAAACGTTTCGAAATCGAGCCTGTATATGTAATAGATTAAAATTTTTGGTCAGGAGTATTATCGGTTGTTGGATAGTCTAAGTTTATTGCCATTTTATAAGATTTTTTCTTAAATAAATTATCTATTATACTAGCACTGTATCCGTTATTAACTGCAACCTGTTTAATAATATTAAGTCCTCTTCTGTAATTTTCTTCTGATAATGGAACTTTTAAAAGTCTATGTACAAATGAATTAAAAGCTGCCATTTTATAGGAATATGGATGATTAGACTTATTATGAATAACTGTATCTGTGTGTGAGGGTTTATGGAAAATTGAAAGTTCATGAATATCATTTTTGTCTTTAATAATTATATCTAAAAAATTAATCGATATATTATCTTCAAATTCGTCAGTGAATTTGATGTTTGGGTGTAGATTATTGATGAATGTAACAAATAGGTCTAATTGTCTATCAGTGCCTGAAAAGCATGTTATATCATCTGCATATTGATGCCAATATAGGATTTTTTTGCCTAATGGATTATTAAATATCTGTTTGTCTAGATTATCCATAAAGATTTCACACCATCATCGGAAACATAATAATTATTGTTAAATTCGAAATAGCTTTGATCCAAGCACAAGAGAATCTAAGATATCTTGTTTTATGATTGCATTAACTTTATTTCTTGTTAAGGGTGTGTTAATCAAACCTATTACCTCATTAGGTGGAACACTGGGAAACAAAATTTTTACGTCAAAAGATAATAGTTTAGCATTTTTTAGAAATTATAGAGGCTTAATTTTATTAATAAGCTCGTATGAATTTATTATGCTAAGTTTTAGAGAACAGTTACAATATTGTGATAGAATATTTATTATGTTTTTAGAAAGTTTTGTTGACGGACAGGGATGTCGTTAAGGGGGGGAGGGGGCCATCCCCCCCCCCCAATCACGATGAGCTAGTTGCGAATTATGGACATTTAGGCATCAAGTTGGGAAAAGTTACCCGCTGCCAAAAAACACAATGTTGTCAAAAATAAAAATTATAAAATGAGCGAATTTAGATCTCGAAGTGCAATAACTATACTTCCTACAATCCTAAGTTTTATGCCAAGTGGTAAATGCGAATGCCTTAACTTTTATTAATATACCAATGAATGTAGTGTTGTATACTCCTTTATTTGTAACATAATATAATGTCATTGGCGATGCCGATGACATTATATTAGTAGCTAGCCATCATATCTCCCAATTGTCTTCGGCTTCGGCTGGTGACGTTCGGCAGTCGTCGGGCGCCTGCCTCCATCCGCGCCATGTCTTTGCGATGTAACCAGTTGCCAGTTGCTTGTAAGTCCGCTGATGGTCTAAGGGTCTGGATGGTTAGCCTTCACTTCGGCGACCCGGGTTCAAATCCCGCGGTTTTTTTAATGTTTTTTTTTAAGGTTATATATCTAAACAATTTTTTTCTTGATTTTGGGTATGTCTTGGGTATGGCTTGGGTTAGCACTTGGTTAGTTTCCTTTTACTGAGCCCGAAGCGAGCGGGGGTTATGCGTGAAGTGAAATATTACTTGTTGTAATACGTGTCCGTACTTTCTCAGCACTTTCTACGATATGTTTTGCTTTATCTAACTAAAAACCAGGATATATATTTAACAAAAGCAGTATTATAGTGGATATACAGCAGCTTGCATGTGTTTCCGCGAATACATTCCACTGCATTCAATACATATTCCAACATGCCTTAATTCAGGCGCCGATTATAGCCGAACGTCAGCAGCCGAAGCCGAAGACCATTGGAAAATATGATGGCGGCTAGCGTCTTGTTGACTTTATTATAGAGTTTGCCTGCAAGAATTGGTGTGAAGGAGATGTAGCTAAAAATGTTGACTTAACTAATGTTATAAGTTTTTCTTAAAAAAAGACGTATTTGTTTGTAAGTGTTAGTTTTTAATATTAGGCACCATTGCGAGCAAAAAAAAACTAGTACAAAGAAATTCATTGTAATCCCCTAGACTATTACATAATATAATAAGGTGTAGTATGGAAATTAATTGTAAACACCAAATACTTGAATATCTGCAACTAGAGACAGACCAAAAACCTTTTGTTTGTTTTCGGCCGAAACCGAAAACGAAATTCGGCATAAAGTTATTTTTCGGCCGAAAACCGAAACCGAAAACGAAATTCGGAATATAGTTCCTTTTCGGCCGAAAACCGGTCTCTACCTGCAACACTCATACACCAGCCAGAAATGTTGTGTTTCTTGTCATTTATTATTTGTCAATATTTGCTTAGGTTTTGCTGATAGTAACCAGTTTTTTTACACGCAATGGTACCTTATGTTTTTGTTTTATTTTATTAATACCGCATTATACCGCATTAATATTTTTGATTTTATTAAAATGTATTAAATAATAAAACGTCTCATCGTATGTTGTTAGCAATCTTGAATTACTCTTACTTACTCTTACTCTTACTAAAAAGAAAATAAGAAATCCATATCATCCATATGATCAAAAATTAATAAGATTTCAAAAAATGTTTATATCAATGTATAGAAACTGAGGCGTGACATTAGTACCTTTCGAAGACAAATTCTGGCCACGGTCTTTTAAATAAGACTTGGGAAATATGAGACTGAAGCTTCCCCCCTCCCTCAAAAAAAAAGTCAAGCGACACCACTGTTGACGGAGCGTTAATGAAAGAAACCACTGGTCTTATCCTTTATGTAATTTTATTAACCAATATAAATTAGATGCTTGAGGATTAATGACTATTAAATTATGTTTTTCAAAATCATTAAAAATTGATAATTCTTTCACAATATTTTTAATTAATATATGGTAATGGTTTATTGGATCAAAATATAGTTCTTGTACATTATTGGAGTTTAGGAATTCAAAAGTTTTCTGTAGATATTGGTTTTTAGGTAAGGCTACTATAGAATTTTGAATTGATTTAAACGTGTTAGTATCTCTAGAGCTATGACCTGAAGGTTTATCTAATGGATATTGTAAACTTGCTCTTAATACTGTTGACACCTACGAAAAACATTTGGCTTCACAAATTGTAAAAGAACATCCATTAGATAAACCTTCAGGTCATAGCCCTAGAGATACTAACATTGTTAAATCAATTCAAGAAAGAATACAATCCGTGTTTACATTTAAAATTGCAGATTTACAACAGAACAACATTTTCTGTAGCTATCCGATCACTGCACCTGGACCGTATACATAGTAGTACTCCTGTACCACCTGGTCCCTCATATTCAACGATGCCGACGCCTTATGCATATTCACCTTAACCGATGCACTCACCCCATGAAAATATATCTCTGTCGGTATAAATACCTGAATACTCCCAGGCAGATTTCCAACAGACAGAATATCGGTATACACATTGTACCAATGCAACTCACAAATTCTGAGGTTACTCCCGAACACGTTTTAAGAGAAGCCTTCAATACCCTAAAAGCTCTTGACTTAGAAATTAAAATAAAAGTAACTAATAGTTTTTGAATTGGCTGTGTTTCTTGTAGTTGTAAAGCTTTTTGACTTGTTTCATTTATAGCTACGCTAAGGCCATTTGCAGTTTACTCCTAAACTATAATACCTAATTAAAGTATTGGAAGATAAAAAGAAGTCCAAAGCGTTTTTTTTTAACTTACATTGATACTGGCAGGAACGTCAAACTGTTGAGAGTAGTTACGGGGAATGACGCCCCCGCCATCCATTCCGAGTTGCAACGGGATGTCGCCCATCAAATCCCACCGTTCACCCCCAGGCTAGAGAACCCCGAAGTAAAAAGTTTGGAGCTGATCAATGACAGTTTGTGACAAGAGGGGCTGCATTAGGTTTGTTCTAGCAGCGATTTCAAATGGTTTCAAACCATCCGGAGTTTGTGCATAACGATATAAGCGACGCTTATATCGTTATGCGCAAACTCCGGACGGTTTGAAACCGTTTGAAATCGCTGCTAGAACAAACCTATTATATTACCAGGCAGGAACGTCAAACTGGTAAAAGCAGTTTGATTACGGGGAATGACGCCCCCGCCATTCCTAGTAGCCACGGAATGGGGCCCATCAAATCCCATCGTCCTCCACCAGGGTGGAGAACACCAAAGACTGAAGTACAAAATCTGGAGCTGATCAATGACAGTTTGTGACAGGAGGGGCTGCATTGTATTAGCTGACAGGAACGTTAAACTGGTGAGAGTAGTTTGATTACGGGGAGTGACGCCCCAGCATTCCGAGTTGACACGGGATGTGGCCCATCAATTACCAACGTCCTCCCCCAGGCTGGAGAACACCGAAGTATAAAGTTTGGAGCTGATCACTGGGAAGTGATCCAACAAACCCCATTCTTACCCCTGTCAGGCTAGGGACCACCAAAGGCATGAGTCTGAGGCCGATGCTTCCAGTGGAAGCGGCCCTAGGTGGTAGATGCCTACGCCTACTCGCATCGTTCGGTGAAAGACCACTTCACCAGACCTGGGAAGTGCTATGTGGTTTTACCGAATCACATTCCGCTTCCGCGCTGGGCTCCGGGATCCACAGTAGGAATATATGGATACGATGGTGCTTCCAGGATCAAAATATACCGAAATTAAGCTCCCCGGCCACTCGAATTTCCGGGCAATGGGTGGCCCTAGGAGCCCTTCATTCCGCATTTCACAGACAGTAAAATTAACTCAAACTACCCCTACCCTGGTTACGACTTACGTACCGGATTTAGACACAAGTTCGGAATATGCCTTTCATATCACCGCGAGCAAACACTTGAAGTGAATAACCTTGACGTCATGTGGCTCAAGTTCACCGCCAAGGGCTTAACCAAGTTTATATGTTGTCTCTATCGCCCACCGAGCGATAGAGCCTACCAAAGCTTTTTTACGACACTAGCTACCACTTTTGACTCAATACAGGTTGATCACCCCAATTCAGAAATAATCGTTCTGAATGATGTCAATGCCCACAGCACCAACTGGCTCAAATATCACAACAATACCGACAACGAAGGTAGAGAAGCTGAAGCATTTGCCATCAGCTGCGGGCTTACTCAACTTGTAGACGAACCAACTGTATCTTTTTCTAGCCACCAATCCTGACCAGTACACAATTACAGTTGGTCCGCCATTAGGTACTTCCAATCACACGCTTATTACAACGGTTTTTGAATTGCCACTTCTACAGAAGGTTTCACAATTGCCTCGCAAAATTTGGCATTACAATTCTGCAAACTGGGACGATCTAAGGGAGTTTTACCTAGATTTTCCTTATCTCGACGTCTGCTTTGGCACTGACGACCCGTCAGTCTGCTGCGGAGAGATCGGCTTTCGCAAAGAGAGATCGACAAGAGATATATTGGCCTATGCCACTTATATATGGAGTAGGGCAATTGAGAACTACGGAGAGTCTCGAGCGATGCGTTGGATATTTCGATATTTCGAAGACATTCGACAGAGTTGGCGAATTGCTCAACAAACAGCCAGCCTCTCTCTGCACATTGCAGTTGACGGACACATCTCACACATTCACCATTAACGCAGGCTTCCCTCAGGGCGCAATCCTTTCGCCAACTCTGTTCCTCATCTCTATTAATGACCTGCTGACCGAAACGAATAATCCTGTTTACAGTTTTGCAGATGACAGTACCCTTGTCTCCCACTTTAGATCAGAAAAACCTTTACCAGCGACTGAGATTTATCACCGCAGACAGGAGCAGATTACAGCAATTAATCAAGACCTGGAGAAAGTTCAAACTTACAACTATTCAAGAACCTTGTCAATCAACATCTTCGCACACACACCGCTCGTCGAGCGTCATGAGATCTTCCTTTAGTGTGTGTGCCACTGTCATAAAAAATAAATAAATAAATAAAAACATTGATCCAGAACTTTATAAATACTTTCACATACTTGGGGAATACATTTTGAAATTGCAGGCCTGACACCCGAAAAGGTCTCTGTAAACTCCTGCAAATTTCAGCGGCGGATCTAGGGACGCGTGGACCTCAGGGCAAAAGATATTTATGGGTTCCTACCCCATGTATATTTTAAAACTAAGTGCCCTAAGGCATTTCTCATAGGTAATACATGTTATATGAGTATCACATAAAAAGTAAGAATATAAAAATATTTTTTATTCAGGATGAAAACTAATAAAGAACTAATATTTTTTCGTATCCCATGAAAAGTAAGAATACAAAATACATTTTTATTTAGGATGAACGCTAGTTAATACCAAAAATTGTAGATTGGTATTTTGCGTATCACATAAAAAGCCAGAAAATAAAAACACTTTAAACAAAATATAAAAACTAATAAAAAACTGGCATTGGCAAAATTAAAAAGAAGAGAAACTAAGCAAACTACAATACAGAGACTCTAACCAAAGCAATAGTTCTTGCATATCTTTTTAAAAATTTATTTAAATACACATGCCGAATTTGACCAATTTTTGATGAGCCAATCTTAACTGATTTGAATGAAATTGCACAAGTAATACTACAAACACCAGCATAAGTAAACTTGTCAAACTATGATGTACTATTGTTAAACGTAAGTTGGCATTTTGCTGGTGGTGGTGTCTGGTATTTGCAGTGTTGCCTGTTCAATTTTAATGAAAAAGCTGCAATTTTATTCAAATAAATTAAGATTGTTTTGTAAAAAATTGTTCAAATTTGGCTTGTGTATTTACCAAAGACGTTTAACCTAAAGTATTTACCATACACAGACCTTTAAAAAGTCTAATTATGCTCTAAAGTCAACAATTAACAAATATTTGGAGAATAAATTTAAAATTCGCTTGGGATTTCCTATATGCCGATGCATCATACTGGACCATGTTAAAGGTTAAACTATAAAGCATGCTATATCACTCACACCAGTGGCCAGTGGCGTATAGTTGACAAGTTCGTGGAACACACATGGCGAGAGAGCCCTTGAACGACGGGGGGCTTCAAAGATAGCCGACTATATTTTAAACAAAAAACTAGTGTACTTATTCGTTTCTATCATAACAAAAATAGTTTATTATTTTGCTCTTAATCTGTCAATTTATGAAAAGAGGGCCCCCACAATATCTGCCACGAGGGGAGGGCCATCGATTTCACTGTTCTAAACAACGCCATTGTATACCATTCACTATATACCTAATTATAATATCGTATTTATCAAAGTAAAGTAATTAGTAAGTAATTGAGAAATATAGATACATTCAATTGATTTTCTTAGAAATACAATTCGTTAGAGTATTTAGGCTGAGAGAAAAGATAAAACAATATTAAAAATATAAATATTTATAACAAGTAGGAACTTACTTTACCTTTTTTTATATCTTGTGCCTGAAGCAGCTACAGTATAAGTTTTAGCACTCCACTTAGTAATATTATTTAATCATGCAAACAAACTATTCAAGTATCAAGTATTTGATATTTTGCTCTAAAGTAAATGAAAATGCGGCCTACTGGGAATCACAGAAGTTAATGTTCGGTGGCTGGGTCTGGGAGTTGCAAAATGGGGCGGTATGGTCGATATATTTCATTAGTAGATACGTACAGGTATCTATATTGTGACTTTATTGAATGTAGTTTAACTATTATTTCATTATTTTTGGTTTGGATATTTGATGTTTTACCATTTTACTTACTTCGATACAAAAATACTTTATAATCCGCAGCATCGTGGGGCCCTTCTGAACCTTGGACCCCAGGTCGGCGCACCGAACTGCCCGGTGATATGTCCGCCACTGGCAACTTTTTATCGTTGCAAGATATGATATAGCAATTTCCAATTATATTCTTGCTGGAATAGAACACCGCATGGTTTTGTCAGTTTTGGAAATAAATGGCTTAACTTTGGATAGTAACTCACTAAATTATAGTTAGGTCATTCTAATGCAATTGCTGTATTCTTCTAGATCTTCGTTTGCCAGCTCTTCCATTATCGTGGACGAAGCACCGAGTATCTCTATTCGAGACATCCATTCTACTCCAGAGAAATAAAACTTCCTCTGCGGAATGAGGCCGAACAAGCTGAATTTTTGCAGAGACCTTCGTTTTGATGTTCTAATGAAGCACAAAAAAATCTCATATGCCTACCCTTGTGCGTCTTGAGATATCGAAGGTCAAAGGTTATGAAAATCTTTTTTTCGCGAAAATCTCGCTTCCAGTGCATCTGACGTCGTAAGAACCCATAACAAAACTTACGTAAAATAGTATTCTCTACAAAATTGTTCATATACATTTTTTTCGTACGAAGAACCGTTTTCGAGATATAGCATGATAAAGCGGGAGCGCGCATTCGTAATAGGTAATACTGTATTATACTGCAGAGCTATAAACATAAAAGCACTTTCGTTAATCTGTTAGACTGGAAAATTAAATTCCCCTTATTAAAGCCGTTCAAAATTTGTTTATTTATAAAAAAAAATATAATAAATAATTAATAACAAAAAATACATTCTTTTCCGCACCACTTTTGAAGTAGAATGCAAGGCGAGTTTTTTTTTTGACATGGTATCCCCAGTAGGCCTAATACATGTTTTCGATCTTAGGAAAAGTTTTTTAACATTAATCTATCATTTTTTGCACCTGGGGCTACGCGCCTTATGTTTCCTTACCTCCCTCCTCGTCTTCGTGGGGTTCCACTAGCACCTCTATCAACACATTATCTTCGTCAGATGCTTCCTCTATATCTGTTGGCTCTATGTCTGTTTGCCAAACCTCTTCAGGCTCAAGGTCATAGAAGTCTTCGATGTTTTGCAACTCTGTTGACGGGTTCAGGCAGGCCTGTCCGTGACACTGGCCACAAACTTTGAAGCATGGCAGCCCGACTTTTCTACACCCGCACTACGCACCACTACCCCTTTTTACAACAGAATATTGTATTTAATAGTTCGCCTGGAGCAGGTGGCAGTAGTGTTGTTTTCGGCTGTAATATGTCGTTTTTTAAATCCCAACCCCATTCTTCGGGTTGTAGATTTTTCCCTAGCCAAATCTGTACTTGGTAGTAGACCCGATAAATATGCTGTCGAGCTGCTTCACTGGTAGGTGGAAGGGATGACAATTAAACAGGTCTATTAAGTCGTGTAGCCTTAATGAATTGGGTGTATCTAAATTTGTCAAGGTTCACTTTATCTTTTGGGGCACCATAGATAGCTAACAGAAAACGCTTTCCGTTCTGAAATACTGTATCTGGCGGGCAATTTTCTGCTTGAAATATTTGAGCCGAGTGAGTCAAATCGGGATGTTTCTCAAACATTGTCATAACCTGAAGTTTTCCTTTGTTGCCTATGTAGTGTCGCATCCAGTGAGGGCATGCAAAAACAAAATATGTTCTTTGTAAAGACGATATTTGCCGAGATTTTAGACGAATAAATTCGTGTTGATGTAGTCCCTTTGCCAATTGTCTTTAAGAAAATTTGTCGGTGATGTGACTGGGTTCGTCCTATTAAGAGAGCAAGCAAATCAATGTCTTCTCCAATGATGACGACGGTTCTTTCTTTTTCCGATACTTCCATGGCTGTTTCGATGATTAGAACATCTGTATCATCCTTGGCTTGTTTTATAGCGATGTTGGCAGCTTGTAGTTGTTCAATAAGCATTTCAATAAAATTATTTTTGTTGAATCAGTTTGATAAGAACTTTTCTTGGGTGACTGGCACAATCATTGTTGCATCAAAGCGAACTTCATAAGATGTAGACAGTGCAGTGCTTCGTCTTAATTGCTTTATTGCTCTTATATTTCTATAGTTGTCTGATTATCCGTCAAATATAACAATTATATTAGAACCAAGATACCTTTGCAAATATGTAACATATCTATCCAGAGTGTCGGAGAAAGTATCGTTTTTGTTCCATACGATACGATGTAGCAAAAATCCACCATCGATGACGTAGGTTACATTATCTTCATTGAGTTCAATATTGACAGGCTCCATCATATTATACAATTTTGATTGTGCGGTTTTTCGCATGCCCTCATTGTCAAATAGTGATGTTGGATATGGACTTAATTCATACTCAAAATATTTTTGCAGATGATCGTATAATACAGTACTACCTATTACGAATGCGCGCTCCCGCTTTATCATGCTATATCTCAAAAACGGTTGATCGTTCGAAAAAAATGTATATAAACAATTTTGTAGAGAATACTATTTTGCGTAAGTTTTGTTATGAGTTCTTACGACGTCAGATGCACTGGAAGCGAGATTTTCGCGAAAAACCGATTTTCATGACCTTTGACCTTCGATATCTCAAGACGCACAAGGGTAGGCATATGAGATTTTTTTGTGCTTCATTGGAACATCAAAACGAAGGTCTCTGCAAAAATTCAGCTTGTTCGGCCTCATTCCGCAGATGGCCTCTTTTTTTACCTTATTTCCTTGGAGTATTCCCCGACTTAGCAACGAGGTTGTCTATCAATTTCGTCTGCTAAGATTTTCGACTATTGTGCACAGACTTAAACCGATAATCGAATAACTATACTTGCTGTTATTTGCTTATAAGCTATACTGAACTACTGGCATCAGCATTATTTTGGGCATTTACACACGAAATTGCGTATAGACGCGGCCTAAATAAGAAAACTGCGTTTTTTGTAACTCACTTTAGTGACTGGAACCATGTAAATTTTGCTATAGTCAAACGGGCTTAGATTAGTGGCGAGTCTTTTGACTGAACATAATGCAAGATAATGAGAGTAAATAACTACGAAAGGCATATTCTAAAACTAGGTGTAGAAGATCATTGATGGCATGACATTGTTATTGGTTCTGTTGGGAATATGAACCATATATATAACGATGATATTCCTAAAACGCAATATCCGCATTTTGGTATACAGTATACTGTTATTTAATATGTTTAATTTTTCTTATGTGCTAATATGTACTTTAATATATAATTACTTTTAAATTAATGTTGGTTCCAGTTAAATCCATACAGAATATAAAAAAATTGACTGTAATGCTACTTTAACTAACTTTTTCTGCGAATTACAATTTGCAATCCGTCATGCAACGTTCAATTATTTACTAAGCGAAATCGTGATATAAATAAACAATAAAACAAAAAAATAAGATTGACTCATCCAGTCCGTCGAAATTTTCCTTGAAGCGATTTTAAGAAATTGAAGATATTAGATTAGTGAACAATATTATGTATTTGTTATTACAAACGTGTGGCTTGTGTGGTAGAAAACATAAGATAAATCGATGCTTTATTTTATTGACTTATGTAATAGACGTGCAGTGAATTTATATTTCCAAGAATCTACAATCCTTATGGATGAATTAAAGTAGCGTTAACATTTTCCAATACTGAATTTTCTTGCGGTCTTTTTTTATGTTCGGCACACACACACGACACGAAAATCATACACCACTCAATGAGCGGTGCGTGTGCGGAAGTGACGGTGGATGTTGGCTTTGAAGCGCCGAAGGTTGTAGTTTTCGGCAAAGATGTTAATCGAAAGTCCATTCCAGAGCGAGGCAGTCTTCCAGAAGGAGTCTCACAGCAGCGACATTCTAGGTGATTGCATCTAAATCGCATGTTAGTGAACAGCTGATGGGTGTTTCAGTTTAACACAGCTCTTTCGAAAACTTTCCGTAGTAGTATCGATAGTAAAGAGACAGGTTTGCCACTTTTCTTCAATGTTCAAGGCTATCAAGGTCTTTAGTCATTTTTGGGTCATTCACAAGATGAACGACTCTCGTCTGTATGGAGTCTAATATCTTGAGAAAATGTTTCGGTGCCGAGCTTCACATAGAGTATTTCAAATATGGTCTTATCTGGGCCTAAAAGCTGATAAGATGTATACAACTTTTTTGCTGTGTTCCTAGTTTTTGTGCTGCTGCCTTGGCGATTTCGGTAAGGTGATTACGCCAAGACATTCATGTTGTTTTATACGTTGATGCCCAGCAAGCTTATGGATGAGGCCAGAGTGTTTGTCCTGTCATCAATAAGTCAGGTCCTGCGGTGTTTGCTTTTCTGAGAAAACAGCTGCTTGAGTCTTTCCTGCGTTGAACTAGGCATTCTTTTCCTCATCCCGTTCCACGATGATGTTCATACCCTCATTGATGGCAGCAATCTGATTTTATCGCTCGTATTGATAATGATCAGCGGTCATTGGAGTCTGCAACATGAAAGAGGATATAACAGTGCTGTCGTATACACAGCTGTAAATAGAAATAGTTTGTCCTGCCTAAGAAATTGTTGATAGAAGGCAGGAACAGTGTGGGAGATAATAGACGACCTTAAGGAACTCGGGTTGATTTTAAATTTCCATTAGATGTCAATTAATATCAACTCGGATGATTTTATCCCTAAAGGAATTGGAAAGCCGTAGAAGCAGTGCTGGTGGTAGCGCGTATGCTGTCAATTTGCTTAACAATCCGTGATACCTTGGACATAGCCTAAAGAAAACTATAGCCGCGACACTCGGCTCGTTTAGTGGGGTACGGAATCAAATTTTCTCCGTGAAGCTCACTGAAGCGAGGACACTACGCAGTTGGAACTCGATGCCAATCATACGCGCTTACTTGGGCCGGAGTGCAATAAATTTTCATAGGAATTAAAATAGAAAAAGATTCGTTGTTTGGGTAAATAGACCTATCGTTATGCGTATATATTGTTTTGTTTGTATGTTATATAAATAAGTTAATGTTTATGTGTTAAAATGAGAAAAGAACGGCAGAATTAAGCAGCTAGTTAGTTTGTTTATTTAAACTTAAATTTGATCATAAGGTATCGGAATCGGTTCAAATGACTAAAGTAAATTGGAACTAACTGAAACTAACCGAAAGTTAATTGAACGACTAACCAAAGCTAGCCAAAAGTAACCATAAGCTCCCAAGCAGACTAAAACGTACCTACCGTAACAGGTTACAAAAATTAAAGTAAGTTAAAACTAACCAAAACGAAACGAATTTAAACGACTATCCAAAAACATTAAATTTGCTTATAACGTATAGGAACCGATTCAAATAACTAAAATAAATTGGAACTAACTGAAAGTAACCGAAAGTTGATTGAATGACAAACCAAAAGTAACTAATAGCACAAAAACGGACTAAAACGTATCGGAACAGATTAAAAATGTTAAAGTAAATTAAAACTAACCCAAATTAACCGAATATTGGCAAGTAACCAAAGACACTAAAATTGGTTATAACGTATTGGAACTGGTTCTAATGACTAAAATAAATTAAAACTAACTGAAATTAACCGAAAGTTGATTGAACGAAAGTAAGTTGAAACTAACCGAATTTTGAGGACTAACTAAAATTAATCAAACACATTTAAATTAATTATAACGTATCGGAACCGGTTCAAATGACTAAAATAAATTGGAACTAAGTGAAAGTTACAGAAATTTGACTGAATGACTAACCAAAAGTAAGTAAAAGCAGCAAAAAGGTCTAATACGTATCGGAACAGATTAAAAATACCAAAGTAAGTTAAAACTAACCCAAATTAGCCGAATTTTGGCGACTAACTGAAAGTAATCAAAAACTTAAAGTTTTTGGTTATAACGTATTGGAACCGGTTCATACGATTTAAATAAATTAAAACTAACTGAAACTAATCGAAAGTCGATTGAACGACTAACCAAAACTAACCAATAGCACCAAAAAGGGCTAAAACGTATCGTAACAGATTAAAAATATTAAAATAAGTTGAAACTAACCAAAATTAAGCGAATTTTGACGACTAACTTGAATTAATTATTCAATAACTGAAATAAATTGAAACTAATTGAAAGTAATCAAAATTTGATTGAAAGACTAACCAAAACAAACCAAAAGTAACTAAAAGTACCAAAACGGGCTAAAGCGTATCGGAATAGTTTAAAAATAATTTTAATTAAGTTAAAACTAACCCAGATTAATTCAATTTTGGCGACTATCCTAAACACTAAAATTGGTAAAAACGTATCGGAACCGAAAGTAAATGATTGAACGACCCAGTTTTGGCGGCTAACCAAAACTAACCAAAAATATTAAAATTGGTTATAATGTATCGGAACCGGGTTCAAATGACTAAAATAAATTAAAACTAAACGAAAGCTGATTGAACTAACCCAAACTAACTAAAAGCACTAAAACGGACTAAAACGTATCATAATAGGTTACAAAATTTAAAGAGCCCAAAAATAATCGAAAATTAATAATATGGAGACAATCATAAAATATATATGAAGGGTACAGGGGAAAAACGATCTAAGCGCCATTTCCATACAAAACTTTTATTATTGATTTCACAGAAAATTTTATTCTTGATAAAAGTTGGTGCTTGGAAAAAAACTAATTTTGACAATGTTAAATTAAGACTAAGTTATACAGGGTACTTAAAAAATACAAAAATGGTGGTTAAAAAAACAAAAACTTAGGAATATCGGAAAAGCTTCTACAGGAAAAATAAAGCTCCTGTTAAGGTAAAAATAAAAGTCAAATACCATTTTTTCCAAAAGTGCATCGTTGCTGAAAAAAATAAGGACAAAATTAAGAAAAAGCGGGTTTTTTCAATAATTGACATGGATTTTCTCCGCAACGGTGCGGTGCACTTTTGGAAAAAATGGTATTTGACTTTTATTTTTATCTTAATACGAGCTTTATTTTTTCTGTAGAAGGTTTTCCGATATTCCAAAGTTTTTGATTTTTTAACCATCATTTTTGTATTTATTGAGTACCCTGTATAACTTATCCTTAATTTGGCATTGTCAAAACTAATTTTTTTTCCAAACACCAACTTTTATCAAGAATAAAATTTTCTGTGAAGTCAATAATAAAAAAGTTTCCTATGGAAATGGCGCTTAGATCATTTTTCCCCTGTACCCTTCATATGTATATGTCGTAGTCTCATGGTGAAATCCGCTTTTTCATGAAAAGACTAGTCATATCATGAAACGTCGGCATATTGTGGAAATAAATGAGGCTACATAATCTGCCGAGGCGTTTCCCGAAATCACTACATTCTTTCGGCGGATAGCGTCGTAACATGATCCGACTACATTTAAAGAACGGCACTTCGTGAAGCGGGCAAAGCAGCTAGATAATATTTTATCTTTATTTGTGGAAGGCATGGAACAAAATACTGGAAAGGAGTTATTTGATGGACACTACAATGTATACTATAGGCAGTATCCAAATAAGCGACCATACAATATGCAACAATTAAAAAAGGTATGTATTAAAACTTTAATAATATGTCTTCGTGATGCAATCAATTTCTCGCAAGAGCTCTCGTGGTGTAGAGGTTTAAATCGTAGGGTCTCACCTGGAAAACACGGGTTCGAACCCCGTTGCTTTTTTTATTTTATTTTTTTTATTATGTTTCTAAACAGCTTCTTTTCTTGATTTTGGGTATGTCTTGGGTTAGATTGGGTTAGCACCTGGTTAGTTTCCTTTTCTTGAGCCCCCGTAGCGAGCGAAGAGCGCAGGGCCATGCGGATCGACCAATAGGGGAGGCCGATTTTGATATAGTCGGCTACGCCTGTAAATGATCTTAAACCGCGTATAATCCTACCTTTAAATACGAAATTAACATACGTCATTTAAACATAATGTGCGTTCTCTTCGTGGGCACTTCATAAAACGAGAACGTTCAAAGTTAGGCAGGTTGTTTTACACACAATACGCCGCCATATTATGGGTTTTTCATGAAAAGCCTTGTCTGATTATGTAGCTTCATATTTTTACACAACATGCCGACGCTTCATGATGTGACTAGATTTTTCATGAAATGGCGGATTTCAGTATAAGACTACGACATATACACATTTTATAGAAACAACATGTTTCTAATTTTTTTATTAGTCTTACAACCATTTCATCATTTAGCCATGTTGATTTTAGTTTGACAATATTATTGAATTATATTTCAATATAAAAGGTCTCAAAAGAGCGGGACATATTTTCCGATTTTCGAATTCTTCTAAAAATTCTAGATAAATTTCATGTAGCAAGTCGAATAGCATCCCTTCCATTTAAAGAATTTGATCTGTTTAACTTAGCGCGAAACGATTTGCATCTTCTTATCTTAGTTATTTAGTAATTATGTAGATATACGAAATTTTCGGTTTGGTGTGAAGTATTTTCCAGGTTGTGGTTATGTGGAAGATAAGAAAGTGCAAAACATTTCGTTTGACAATAAACAGTTCGGATTCTACAATAAAGGCGTAAGTCTCAAAAACATTGTTTTTGCTGGTTGTTTTTCGTAAAAGTCGATCGTTATCCACATATATCCATTATTTCAGATTTGATCAGCACCTTGATATGCATTTTGATTCGCGGTACCTTTTTTGGTTTTAAAGATACCAAGGTAAACAAAAAAGCAAAATATAGGGTTGGTAGCCAAGTTTTTTCTAGATTACATATAAAACAAAACACCAATAATTTTCTGACATAAAAGCCTACTCTATATATTTTTTAAATAGAACACCCTGTATATTACTACATTTTTGGACTCTCTAGTGAAATCAAAACACATGTCGTGTATAATATCCTATACCTATCTTTAGCTGTTTACGAAATATTGACAGTTGAAAGTCGGGCATTTTGACATTTTGACAGGCTTTAAAATCTAAACCGCACGAGATCAAAGAAAACGGTTTGCACATCTCTACCTTAGGTTTTCATAAGCTATCGAATGACAGTGGCTTTCAATTTAACCGGAGGTTTAAAAGTTCCGGTCAATTTTATTCGCGGGTTAAATTCAAAGCTACTGTCATTTGATAGCTCATGAAAACCTAAGACAGGAATATGCAAACCGTTTTCTTTGCTCTCATGCGGTTTAGATTTTAAAGCCTATCAAAATGTCAAAATGCACGACTTTCAACTGTCAATATTTCGTAAACATCTAAAGAAAGATAGGTATAAGATATTATACACGAAATGTGTTTAGACTTCTCTAGAGATTCCAAAAATGTAGTAATATACAGGGTGTTCCATTTAAAAAATATAGAGTAGGCTGATATGTCAGAAAATCGTTAGTGTTTTGTTTTATATGTGACGTAGAAAAAAACTTGGTTACCAACCCTACATTTTGCTTTTTTGTTTAACTTGATATCTTTAAAAACAAAAAAGTCACAGCGAATCAAAATGTTATCAAGATAAATTGAACGCACGGTACATGTTGCTCCGATTTAGCGTTATTGTGCACTTCATGCATAAACTAGTTCGTGAACTATAGCCAGATCAAAAATTTACTTTCATTTCACCATCTTGACAATATTTTTATCTAGCGAATAAAACGAAAAAGCTGTTACGAAAAAATATGCAAAATCGTACATAATACGTTTATAAAATTGTGCAGGTTGCTAAGAGTCTATATAAAACAAAATTATGTACTAATATAAGATCTTTTTTAAGCTTAGAAGAGAACAACTAGATAAATCAAAATTTTCAAAATTATTATTGCAGATCTTCACAAGTTCGTCTAAAACCGTAACTACTTGTGCAAAATAAAATCTAATATAAAAAAACTTTTTTTTACTACTAACATGATAAATCACCATTATTTACTCCATTCCTCAAATGAGAAGTAACATTTCTCACCCTAGGTAAATAATAATATTAAAAAAAACCTAGGTCAATAATGAAACGGAAACGGAAAATGTCTAAATGTCAAACTTGTTAGTTTGACAACTAGTTGTCATTTCCGATTATTTGAAAAATGAGTAGGAAATGATTAATTTCAAAATCTAATCAATTCAAACAATGAGAAGGATTGTATCAGTGCTATTAGTAAAAAAATTATATACAGTATGACTCATCACTTTTCATAACTCCTCATAAGATTCTTATTAATAATGCGATTTTGTCAAAATTTAGATGGAAAGAAGGTACTTTGTATGTATGGAGCTGTCAGGAGATAATGTTACGATATCTGTCAGTTAGACAACTGAATTTCCATGCTACCTGATATTTCGAACTATTTGAAAAATAAGTAGAAAATGACTAATATAAAAATCAAATCGAATCAAATATGGTAATATATCAGTGTTAGTAGTAAAAAAAATTCTATATATACCTCGGTTGAGAAGGCCATTATTAACCTCGCACATTATATCCTTCGGCGCTACGCGCCTCAAGATATAAAAGTGCTCGGTAAATAATGGCTTACTTCTCAACCTAGGTATATAATATACTATTATTGTGTATAGATCTTGTTGATATTTGAAGATTATCTTGGAGCTTATATTCTATTATAGTTATAATCATGTGAGTTTATTTCAATTTCAATTTATTATATGTGTATTATAACGTTAAAAAATAAATAATTTTCTACATAAATGAGTTGATTTATTGATCGTAATTTATCAAAATAATATGTAACTCAATTATATTTTTCTTTAGGTAATTGACTTTTCTTTCAAGAATGCTGTACTTACTATAAGTAATCTACATTCGCCATTCTTAATTTCACTTCAAAAGACATTTTTAACTATTTCTTTCAGGTATAATGTTTAAATAAATATCCGGCTCTCTTTATGCAGCTTTTTGGATCAAAAAATTTGTTATTCTCTACTCGAAATAAACAGTATTTTATAAATCATATATTTTGTAATGAAAGTTTAAATAAAATAATAGGGAAGAGTAACAATTTTAGTATATAACGTCTCAAAAAATTTGAGTACGGCTCACTTCACTAATGATTGCCGGGGGGTTGACGTCAAGTTAGATTTATTTATTTCCTCCCCACTACATAGTGATAAAGTTGGTCCTCGCTTGTCAAAGGTGTCGCAGCTATAGTTTTCTTTAGGCTATGCCTTGGATATGATTTGCTTTCAATTGCTTTGAAAAAGGGTCTTTAAATTGTTGCCATATTTACAGAGTTATATAAGGCATTCGACATGGTGCATCATGCATTACCCTCGGAGTCGATAGCTTATTAGCGGGGCTAGGAGGTTATTTGTTTGTTCGTAGCTTCGGTTTGGTTGAATATATCTAAAACTTTAGTTTGTTTCTCATCTTTGTTCACTTTAATAATTTGCATAATGCTAGAATATTAGATGATGTAAAAATGTGCGAGGGCTGATTAAAATTTTATAGTCCAGAAATGTTTTTGATCCGAAATGATAAATGTTAGCCACATGCCATACAGGTGTGTCATTGTCAATAATAGTTGCTTTTTCACATTAATTATAGCAGCGAAACCTTTCTATCTACATTTGCTATTTCCACTCACAGAAAAGTGCATAGTTCGAAGAAAAATCTAACGTAATACATAATTGTATATTATATTGATTGATAAAATAATTATAGTTGCTTTGTTGTCACCTCATTGTATCATAGTATTATTTTAAAAGCACGTGATTTTTATCTTGGCAGTGGATCAAAACTCACTTCTTCAATTTTAGAAATTACTAACATAGTTCTTTCTCCTTTATTTCTTAAATTGGCTATAACTCGTTATTTAACGATATGGTGTTTTTAACTTGAGTCTAGCTTTTTCATCATCACTCATTTTAAGCCTTAACCTTATATTAAATATTTTGATGTCCCTAAGATAGTCGCAACTATAAGATTATAAATCGGTTAGCCTTGTATATCATATGTAATTCCTTGTGCGTTTATATTTAATTCTGAAGCTAATGTATGCCTGTTTCTTTAAAATTACTATTATTTGAATAATTATACCTATTTTCTTAATTTCAATAACTGCTTTGAAAGGTTAGTTAGGCATGGTTTTTAATGAGAAAATAGGGGGTTATACTAGAATACGCAGAGCTACTGGGGGTTTTACATGCGCTTTCTGGCGGATGAAGAATTTTACATTTTAAAAAACAATGGAGATTATAAATATTTCGCACAATTTTTAAAGTGGCAGTTGGGGCAAATTTACCCCTTTGTGAAGAACTCCTTAAATGTATCAGTATTAAATGCAACAAAAAAGAAATAAACGCAGCTATGAAAGATACCACGAAAATTAAATGTCTGAAAAGAAAAGAATTAAAATGAGACATTAATGGAAGTTTGAGATTAATGTTACAGAGTTGTATATTACTGAACGAAGAGAAATCATAGAAGTGGTATCAGAATATATGTCGAATATAACAAAAGGAGTAAGATATGCCTAGATAAACGAAAAAGCTCTAGGAGACGAAATCATTCCAGAGATGGCCAAAGAAGCTAAAATATCCAGATCATGTCATTCAAATGGAGATGTGATAATCGTTTTCTTTTTCAAAAAAATAGTTTCGGCAGACAAGAACTTCATCTTCCAAATAATAATCAACGATTTCAGAAGAGAGGCATGGAAAACGTAATTAACCAGCAGAAACTTATAAGTTTAAATATATTTAGGAACGCTTGGACCTTGGACCTTAGTTTGGACCTCGCAAATACCTCCTTGATGTTGGAGAACCTACACTTTTTCTCTGTTTCCTTCCCTGCTTTTGAACAAAAGTTGTGCCACTGCGTCGCTAAGTTTTTCTTTCCTCAGTTTTCGCCTCTCTTTTATTCTGTAATGAGAACCCATTAGCCGTTTCTTTTTCGTCATTCGTACAATACGAGATTAACAAAACAGAACCCAAACTTCAACCATGAAAAAACTTTGTGGCCCGTTAAGTGATTGCATAATAACTATCAAATTTGTGACATTTTTGGTATGGTTCCTTAGAACCGATTCTTTTTAGTGAAGTATAGGGACGTTAAGATTAAATGTCAGCTTTGAGATATCTTACGGGAGGCTGTTGTTGGCCGTGCATCTGATATAGATAAAGATGTTTTCAGACGAATAAAACACGTATCAAGGTGATGGGGGGTTTTTATCATTTTTACTCTATAACTTTACTAATATTACAGCATGTTTATCGTGATTTATATAGTAATTGTTGTGCTCGCGTAAAGGAAATTAGATAAATGGCCGTATTACCATTCAAGCCAATAATTGTGTGTATGTGGTAAAAAACTAAAAATGGAAAGTAAAATAAATGTAGGTATTTTGCTTTTAGAAAAAAGAATTGGGGCAGCATGGGCAGCTTTTGGGAAATTGAAACATATACTTAAAAATACAGATATACCCAGAAATTTAAAAGGGAAGGTTTACGAAATCTGCATACTACCTGTCATAACATAAGAGCTGGAGACCATGGCTATCACCCAGAAAAGCGCAGAAACACTTAGTAGCACATAGAGCGATGGAACGTGCAATGCTAGGCATTAGTCTGAGGAACAGGGTAAAAAATTAAAAAATTAGACAAAGAACAAAAATTCCTGGTATCATGAAACGAGTAGCCGACCTCAAATGGCAATGGGCCGGACACGTTGCTAGAGAAGACACAAACCGCTGGACATCAAGAATAGTCAGATGAAGGCCAGGACAAACCAAGAGAAGCGTAAATCAAAATCTTTTTAATAATTACCGACAAGATGGATAGATGATATTAGAAAAATAGCGGGTAGAAACTGGATGCAAAAGGCGCAAAACAGAAGAACATGGAAAAAAGGCTGAGAAGAAGAAGATAGACTAGAGGAGTAAGCACCATTATTATTACGGTTTGTATAATATTGATTTTTTTAAGGTATTTTTAAAATATTGGTCGTTTGATTATTGGCCGGCTTTATTTCCGGCCGCCCATGTACGGTACACACTTTGCACACATGGCAACGGAGGCCCTAAGAGCTTTGCCTAAACTTATCATAAATGAAGAGTGAAGGCTGTGTGCATGTACGAAATGTACTAAATGAAAAACTTTTGTATTCCATGCATAAATTTAATCCAAAAGGACATCTAATCAGCGTAACAAAGTACTTTCGACCTTAGCCATCATCAGTGTTACCAGCAACGTGAGTAAAAGAACCACCCATTAGTGGAAACCAGCATAAGCTTTAACATTTTTTGGGTTGAACAAGGGAAAGTTGCAAATGGCAATGATCTATGGCGAAATAAAAATGAAATTTGAATTTTAAGTTTGACTTTTTTGAGTTCTGAATTTATTAAGATAAAAATGATAATTAAAACTGTAAATTAGAGAAAGACGAGTTTATTTTTTATGTGATTTTAAGCAAAAGGAAAAGAAAATGGAGGAAGTTTTTTCACTCACTTGTCAGTTGGAACAAAAGAACATATCCACAAGAGGCACAAACTACATCAAAACGACAACGGTCACATCAAAATTTAAAAAAACACTTTACATTATAAGAAAGTTTCACATAATTGAAACAATTAACAAATTAAAGACAGACGTGGGAACCACGTTTTGATGGAATTTGATGGAACGGTCTACGTTTTAGCTCAGTTTACATATAACCTGATCAAGGATATTACCAAGTTCTTCCCCACATATTCGGTAAGTAATTCCATTTCGTTAATTAATAAACTTAAGAATTTACAACTTCCGCAAAACTGTATTATGGTCCCATTTGATGTTTCTAACCTTTTTACTACAGTGCCAAAGAGTGAAGCAGTACAACTTGTTGGCGATCTTCTTTCTCTATGTGACGTTAATGATCAACATAAAATTAATTTACTGTCTCTTCTCAACCTTTGCTTGTCACAAGATTTCTTTCAATTTAACAATAAATATTACAAACAACCTGATGGCCTAACAATGGGCAGCTGTCTCACCTTTCCTAGCAGATGTTTTTATGAACAATTTAGAAAATGTACACATAGTTACTCCTAATAATAGGGAAATTTTACATTGGTTTCGTTATGTGGATGACTGTCTTTGGTTCTTGGACTGCTATGAACAGGGAGCCAATGCTCTTTTAAACAAGTTGAATACTGTTCATCCTAACATCAATTTTACAATAAAGTTGAGTTTGATAAAAAAACTTAATTTTCTGGACATCACTGTTCGCAGAACTTTGGACGGTCTTGATTTTTCAATTTATAGGAAACCTACTCAGACAGATCACACCATTTCATGTCAATCCCACCATCCGTGGCAACACAAAATGGCAGCCTTTCATTGCTACGTCAATAGGTTACTTAATGTACCACTGTCTATAATCGTATATAACAAAGATATATAATCAAACAGATCGCCTTTAACAATAAATTTGATTCCAGTCTTGTTGATAAGTTAATCAATAAAACAAAAATTAAAAAACTTAGAAGGTAACTCTCGAACGGACTTGT
>MU183821.1:112049-122494 GCA_016904865.1 Pissodes strobi
CCCCCCCCCCCCCCCCCCCCCCGCCCTTTATCTAACCCGCCTCAGCCTCCTAATGCAAACTGCAAATGGCTCATCATTCGGCGCCCTCGAAATAGCTCGCCCCTCCCGCCCTTATACCCACGGCACGTTACTGGCACATTTGCATAAAATTTAAATATTTCTTCCTGTGCATTATTCCGCATTTCATTAACAAGGTTATCACTAGTGCCCTGTAGGATCTATCTATATTCTCATTTTCTTTCAGGTTTATATATATTTTCTTATGCGTTCATGATACTTCTTATGTTTTATAGCCAGCGCACCCATGATAATTAAAAGTGTTTTAGATTTCATCCTCTAGGTATTACTAGGTAAACTAAATTAACTTTATTTCTAAAATAAAAAAAATAAGAATTCTTTCGGGAAATACTTAAAAATTAAACTTATTAAACTAACAAGAACAGCAAATTAAACAAAGTTCTTTAAAACCACAAGTTTTTCAAAATTGCCATCGGACAAAGTATGCCTCCTTGGACTATTGATAATTGTGGCAAACGAAAAAGTCTCTCTACAGGTGCAGATGAGGTAAGTGGAGTATTAAATTTCAAAAAAAAATTTTTTTTGGTCGGGTAATTCTCGAGCATATTTAAACTAGTTCGCGAATCACTAATGTACCTTAAATACTCTAATTCTGCTTGGTTTTTAATTAAATTTTCTTTTTCTGAAAAACTCGATTCATTCTGTGAGAAACTTGTTCTGGAAATGTTCTGAGGTGTTTCCGAATCATCACAATCGAAAAATTCATGTAAGGAGTCACATTTTCAGGGAGTTCATGTCATAACATCAATACATTTATTTGCTTGGTTTACGACCATTTTTTCTATTGATGTTAAGCTTGGTCGCTTGGAGACGTATGTTTTACTGAATATTTCCCTCATGTATAAAAAATCCCATTAGAGGAGTGCAATTCTCGGAAAATTACAGCGGTAATTGCACTGTAGAAACCGAAAGAGCACAGCGATAATTGCATCGTACGTATCTATGGTAATTCCATTGAAAATTTGACAGCGACAATTTATAAATAACGTCAAAGTCTAGTGAATATATAGGTATTATTAAAAATGTCTCGTTTCGGATTTAAAAAAAAATCGTTTTTTTTGCATCTCTGTACTTTGTTTACAGTTACATGTACGTTTTTGTATTAAAAAAAGAATAAAAATGTATTTTTTTAAAACCATGTCCTAATTCGGGAAATATTCCCCCGAATTACACTCGTGCATCAAAATAACCAGAAAATTTTGCATTCGAGCGTGTTGTCTTAGAAAAACTGCATTCGGTCATTTTCATATTTTGCAAAAAGAGCCCTCCACCTTCGGTGTCGGGCTCTTTCTCCAAAATATGAAAATGAACTCATGCAGTTTTTAGACAACACGCTGTCATGCAAAATTATCGGTAATTTTGGTGCACTTGTGCAATTACTTCCGATAACATACTAGCATAACTTAAATTGAGGACGTACGACAGAAGCTATTCTACGCGAAAAAAGCTTCTAGGTATGCTTTAACTAATGGTGATGCAAAGGACCCCGCACCCGACAAAGAGAGAATTTCGGAACCATACGATTTTCTTTAAATTTTAATATGTTGTAGGTATGGATAAGTACTTCACAAAAATGTATGTTACAATATGGTGCCCCCTCCCATTTGGCTACTGTGGCATATCAAAGTTACGGGAATCAAAATACATATTTTTATTTTTTTTGCATTTTAAGCTAAATATGAATCTATATTTAATGAATTGTAACAGTTGTGGGGTATACAAAATTTTTTACAATTTTTTTATATTTTTATATACGCCACTGGACTCACATCCTAAAAATTATTTTGTATGCCCACAGCTGCTGTTACAATCCATTAAATATAGACTCATTTTTAGCTTAAAATGCAAAAAAAATAAAAATATGTATTTTGATTACCGTAACTTTGATATGCCACTGTAGCCAAATGGGGGTGGGGGGGTTGGGCATATTCTAACATACACTTTTGTGAAGTACTTATCCATACCTACGACATATTAAAATTTAAAGAAAATCGTATAGTTCCGACATTCTCTCTTTGTCGGGTGCGGGGTCCTTTGAAATTGATTTTTGATAACTTGTCTAGGTTTATTTTTCAGTGAAGCCAGACATAGGATAAGAAGCCCGTAAAATGTATTCCTTTCGCCTTGCAAAACATCTAAAGGAGCCGCCAATAGCTCCATCACTTGACAGTATGCGACTACTCGTAAAATATACTCGTATTCTACGAGTAGAATTTTACGAATGCATTTCAATTTACTCGTAAGTACGAGTAATAATTATTTCAAATTAAAAATACTTATGAGTAAAAGTACGAGTAGTTTTTTTATCCGTAACCAAATACGAGTAAAAGTATTAGAGTACTTGGGCAGCACTGTAAAAGATATGTTCCGCTGAATGGTGAAATACTGCCTAGATTACGTCGGCGTAAGTTACGCTCGTGGTAATTGGATTACCCAACACCCTCTGAACTAGAAGGCCTGATAATATCTGAGATGGCGTCGGGCGGCGTCGCGGGAAGGGAGCAGCCTCTGACAATGGAAACCGTATTAATTTATATATAAACTACTTTTGTTATCTTTTGACTTCAAAATAATACATACATAAATTATTTTCAATAGTTAATTAAGTACCTGTCAATTATCAAAATATCAACCAAAAATCGTTTGGGAGCCATACCCAGCATAGAAAGGAGCATAATAATTATTATAATAAGTAATTTAACAAAAAATACGGACCATGGCTATTAATTTATAAATTTACAGTGGTTTGTTTAAAATATATCTCAAAATATATATAAGCTAAACAAGAATACCTAGTTACTTAAATATTTTTTAAAAACTGTTTCCAGAAATGCATAAAAATGTATATGCTTTTGATATGGAAAATAAGATGCTACAAAATAGGGTGGTTGTATTTAAAAATGGTTTTCAATAAAAATATTTGTTTTTTTAAAAATGTAATAGAATCCTTTTTAGCTAAGATTTGATATTTTCCCAATGTTAAAAAATCACTTACAATGTTTAAATTGTCATGTAAAGAACGTTGTTCGCTACGTTGTTTTAGAAAATAAGCAGCTTCAATAGGAACTTTCTCCACAGTGTTAACATCATGTACTTCAAAATGTAAGTTGAGTTGGCTTTTGTCTTGATATACAATCTTGTTGAGAGCAGCACCCATTTCCTCTATTGATATAAACAGAATTTCAGAAATAAAGACAATAAAGTTTAAGTGAGATTGAGGAGCTTTATCAATATTTATACAGCATAATATATTTTGTTTGCTTTGGCTATCAGCTAATATTTATTAAGCTGGGTTTTTATGATTTTGCTGTATGCCATACACCATACCATTGAGTGATAAAAAAGATTTGTCAATTTGATAAGCTTTGATAACCACAACACACAACACTCAGAACTTTTTCAATTTGCTGGTACTCTAATTTTTGCTTTTCTGTTTGGGGCTCTCTCTTTTAGATGTCTGGGGTTCTGATAGGTCGCTGGGATAATAATTAGGCAAGATACTTGGTACTGCACCGAATTATTAAAAATAATTATCAAACAAATTAAAATATGTGTTTATATTCCATAATATGGGTTGTAGCTCTTTCAATTTCATTGGACCTAAAGTGGAGTTCACACATCTAAAATATATATTTATTTTAATTGTTTGCTCTGCGTTAGACGAAGCCCTCGGTCAAGACAGTCATTGAATACAATACAACCATCCTACGGGTAGAGCAAGCAGGTACTGCAGAGCATTTTTAGGTAAAACGTCAAACAATTAATTAATATCATATGTAATGTTAGGCACACCCTCTAAAAATACAGTGTGTATGTCTAGTCACTATCTTTAAAAATAGAATAGCAAAACTTACCGGAGTATTCTTATTTGCAGCAAATGATTCTTCCTTCTTAATTCAATTAACCCACTGCTGTCTCAAGTCACCTTCATTTAGAAATGAAAAAATTGCCACTTTTGGGAACACAACAAGAAAACCCCATGATTTCAATTCACTCAACACCGTTATACACAGTTATTTAAAAGTCAGTATTTAGGTATCTAAAGTAAAGCTGAGGTATTGTTCTGCTATAGCCTAAATGTAACGCGTTACCATTACCTGAATTACCTCTCGTAGATTATGACTCTCATAATCCACACCTGTAGATTACGCGCCTAGGAGCTATTTCATACAATCTTGTAGAATAATTGTTGTTTAAAGTGGTACTAAAATTGGAGTATTGGTTTTAGTAACACTATAGGAAGAGAGGAGGGAGATAAACTCTCCTATATGATTGCAGTAACCGATATGAAGTTTATCTTACAAATGTTTGTCATTTACTCCACTTCATGTGTACACTTCTTGAAAAATAGGGCCGCTTCGGCTCTGGCTCCAGGGTGTACACAGCACAAGTGCTAGTTTAGTGACTCAAACGAAGCTGAAAAACCTAAAGGAGTCTGGAAAACGGTCGACGTTTAGAGGAACAAATCTGCCTCCGTGATCAGGGACTAAAAATTAAAAATGAAATTAAAACAGTAAAAAGCAGTTTGTTTTTTTTTGAATTGTTTACTTCAGGCCGACGTGAATATTAAAATTTCAGTTATTTTAGATATTACTAGGTATTGTCAGCTCTGAAATTATAATAGATATTTGAGGAAACACAGCTTGTACGAGAGCAATCAGCCCCTAGCTATAAATTATAAGTATTTAATTATTTAATGTATAATAATTAGGAAGTGGAGTGTAGTGTAGTAGGGTTAGGAATGAGGGCCGTTCTTAGCCACTAGGCCGCCTTTGTGCGTGCATTAAAATAGCCGCCCCTATTAATAGAAAAGTTCAAGCTTTCCAACCAAAAATATTTTATTAAATATTGCATAACAGATAACAAAAATATAAAAGTAAGTGAAACTAAACGACAAAACCAAAATACAATAAAATTTCTGGATTTTACTTAAGCACTATTTATGAAAAAAATATTACTCTAGATCAAAAGTATATTAAAAAAATTGAGCGAGTCTGCTAGTACTCTAGACACTGATGTGTAAACATATCCTATACTTATCGACATCATCGACATGAAAATCTTATGCCACCTTAGGCCGCGTGACGCCTGAATATAGGTAACCACTTATTTGGAATTGGTTGCCTATATTCTGGCGTTAAAGAGAAGAAGTTTTACACTAACGATTACAGACAGCCTGCAAAACACATTCCCGTCACAGATACCGCCTGACGTGCGTTGTTTAATGTTTAAATTTGTAACGTTTGCATTAGAATGTCTAATATTACACTTCACGCATAGTTATCCGCTCGCTTCGCTCGCTACAGGGGCGCAACGAACAAAAACTAACCAACACTAACCCAAGGCATGCCCAAAATCAAGAAAAAAACTTTTAACCAATGTAAGCTCAATAAAATAAAAATAAAACACCATCGGGAATCGAACCAGGGCCGCCGAACCAGAGGTCTAGCATCTTAACTACTGAACCAGCAATTCATTGCATCGGAAAGACATAGGTAAAATAGAAACGCAATCTAATGATGCTTTCCATAGGGAATGTATTTTGCAACCTGTCTTTATCCGCTAGTCGCTTTTCAAGGAATAGCTGAAGCAGACTGCGCATGGTGATGATGTCACATCCGGGTTTCACACTTGCGTCCATTTACCCTCATACCGCCGCCGTCGCCGCGTAAGATGTTTACACATCAATAAGTACATTCGAGAAAAATATTTTTCTGACTTTCATTGTAACCGTATTTGTCAATGAGTTGTTAATGGTCTAAGTTTTCACATACATGAAATAAATTTGATCGCTGTACGGTTAACGGTTATTATGAATTTTGTTTATAGCAACGTAACCTGTTTTGACTTTTATCGCTATTAACAAAAGTTGAAATCTAAAAAACGTGCGATTTTAATATAGAAAACGAATATCGTGAAGAAGATGCTTTGTCAGAAGATGACAGAATTGAAGTTGCAGATGCGGTGAACAGTTTATTGCCGTAAAAATCGCGCCTAAATAAAACAGATATGGAGTTTCAAAGATGTTGAGTGTTTAAAAATATATGACATATTATATGTATGAGTGGGTAAAATTGACATCTGAGCGAGTTAACATTGTTTGATTTCACTATTTTAAACAAACTTTTACTTTGAAAAGTTTTGAATCGATAAAAGCATAGTTTACCATCCCCGATAAAATAAAGGTGTTTTAAGGATTGTTTCTATAAAAAAAAATAAGATTTTGGGTATGCTTATTTTTTTTTAATTATAAAAAAAATTATGCGTTTCGCTGTCTCTGCCGCCCCTCCAATCGGCCGCCTTTGTGCACGCACAATCTGCACACCCCTAAGAACGGCCCTGAGTGCCATGCATAGGTTCATCACTATAGAGCGTATTAAATAATTCCTATGAAGATTGAATTTATACTGAAAAATATCGTGCGTCTATGATATATTCTCCGTTGCAAAAGTATCCATGTCTGAACAGGTCCATATATCGTAATGATAATTTTGTATGCGGTGTACGCATTCAGCGTCCGGCGGCTGAGTTGCCGGGATGCGGAAATTCGGAATCTCGATACTGAATGCGTCGCTCGTGCCGTGTGAATAGGTCCATTTGTATGTATGTTTAACCTGTATCTCGGATACGCGAATCTCACATACAATATCCTCGTGTGAAAGCGCTCTAAGATAATAAATTACCTGGTTTTTATAAATTGTTCCCTGCAAATGCACAAATTACACAATTTTAAACATATTTTATATCAAAAACTCGGAATATACCCCTTACAGCATTTAGTTTTGATCCCAACTGAGGTGGCCATATTGGCTACTGCATTTCTTAGTTTCACGGCGTTCTAGTACAGAGAGTACCGGATTACCCTAGACGTTTCGTCAGTATAGTCTAATTTAAAAACTGCATACAGGCAATCAAAATCGAAAAGTCTGTTTACCATTTTAGAATGTCTAATATGACATATCACTCATGGCCCTCCTCTCGCTTCGGTCGTGACGGGGGCGCATCAAACAAAAACTAACCCAAGGCAGACCCAAAATGAGAAAAAACTTTTTACAAACATAACCTCAACAAAATAAAAAAAACCGACGGGAATCGAACTCGGACAACTGCATCACAGGCTCAGCATCTGACCACCGGTGCACCAGAGCACTTGAAAAGAATTATTTGCACCATAAACACATGGGTAAACTAGCATTTCAAATTTGGTCACGTCTTCAGCGGTTCTGATTGGCTCTATGCGTTTGTAAATTAGGGTATACTTGTATCATCAATCTCTATAATAAATATTAATCCGAATATCAGTCTAGCTCACTGCCAAATTATAAAGATAGTAATCGACTGAGCGTCAAAAAAAAAACGTAGAAACACATATTTAGAATCATTCTTAAATGGGCATAGTTCTATTTTAATCCGGACGGTAGATGCTGATGTAGTGGTTCCGTCAATATCATTTTTTTTTCACGAACTGCGCAGTGTTGGGCTTAGCCAGTTATGTACGAGAAGAGGGTTAAATTGAAAATACTCTGTGACAATCGAAGAACCCATCTTTTCTATAAATTATTTTTTCTATTTTGGTATCATAAAAAAGTCTTTTCGATACGCAAAGTAGTGTCGAAAAGAAGCTCGACACTACTTTTGTTGACTGGTTGCTATGATATTAACAAAATTGTTCAATGTCAAGGCTCATTAGCAAAAATTTCGACACCGTTTTGAATGGGAATCCTAATAATACAGACGTCAAAAGTGACAAGATGGCCCTCCAACTTTTGATCCCGACTTGAATAAATTAATGTTTTTCATTAAAAAACGTGCAAAATAGAAAAAATAGTATAAAATACACATATTAAAAGACATTTAGCGCACTCGCACGTTAGGAAACTTTCCGCAAGCGGGTCGTTTCCTAATTTCGTGCTCGTGCGATAAAATATGGTCTTTTAAAACTAGTATCTTAATATACTATTATGTCATACCAGTACATTATTGTGTTTTTATAGCTTAGATACCATTTACATAATGGATTACCTTATGACCGTGCGGGCATAAAGTCCACTTTATGGACTCAAATAATTGAATTGAATTCGTATTTTTTTAAATATTTACATATTGTGAATGCAATATCGAACTAGTGTAACATAAAAGTTTGTATGCACCACGGGTATTAATAGATGTGTACGCCTCACCGACCTCCATTATGGAGGTCGGTGGTACGCCCTCGGGCGACTTATAAACTCTCTGGCCAGAGGCCCTCGGGTTTGTAACATTGTCGCCCTCAGGGCATAAACATATACTTAATACCCTTGGTACATAAATAACTATTTTATATCCACAAATGAGATGGAAATTTAACGAGAAATTGTAATGTGCCAATAAATACCCTGTAGTACTAAATTAGTCTATCAGGTTTCCTAAGAGCCAAATAGCCTAATAAATATAATTTAAAGATAGTCCGAATCATGCATCGACAGTGGGCACCGATCGGTGCAACAATCTTAACTGTATACGAAGAAAATTGTTGCGTAACTATACGTATTATTGTAAATACATCTCAAAATCAATCAGCCGGAATAGATGGACTTGCTATGTCCCCCCTTCTCCCCATATTGGGTTATCCTAAAGTTAGATCTATTGGATTCTAACTGTTGTTTTATTGTTAAACAGTTGTGATAGGTGATCTAGATTACGTAGTAAGATATGTGCTAACTAGTTAGTGCTTAGAGGAAATGAACGGTAAACATTTTATAGACGAAATTCACATGTAGATATTATGTTAACTTCCTATTTGCTGCGAATGGATGATTAAATATTTGATTACCTATTTGTAAACTTTGATAGTGCTGCCGCCATATCATTATTGATGATTTTATGGAGCATAGTAAGATCTCACGATGACATTGATAATAACTAAATATTGGATTATATGCAGTCATGCACTCTCTACTGAAGTTATAGCGCAAAATTTTAATTTTGGAACTAAGGCAGGTTTAATAGCCACATTTTGTCACAGTTTTCCCTGACATTAGGTTTACGACGGACAACCTGCCTTAAAACCGTGTTTTTTCTATTATATTTCTAATTTTGCTACTACTGTTTTTCCTAGCTCACTTCGTATTTGTTTGCAATTTTGTACACATGTTTCTATTTTATTCATTGACTCTGGTAGACTTTGCACGATTTTTCTAGTTGCAAAATATAATCTGCTAGAAATACATAGTTACATTTAATATGCATTAACTGTTGTTCCACTTTAACGTTTTGATATACTTCTTTACACTTTTGGAAGCATAGTGGATCATCAGACATTTGCCAAATTGAGTCTTTCAAATTTGGGAAATAATCTGCATAAAATATTCCGGGTACAAGACACGACAGGCTCAGATGGTAATGGTACTCCGGGCAAATTCGCCTTGTAAAACTGCACTCTTAATGGGCCTTTATGAAGATTTTTTCACTTTTGCTATTAGGTCATCGACCAACGGGAAGGAAGCTCTAATAATTTCCGCAACCCTATTTAATCCGTGAGCTAGGCAAGCTACAAGAATTAAATATAAAAGGCTGGTTCAACGCTAGTTAAATGGAACCGGACTTCATCCTTAGCAATGTAAGACGTTGAGGCCAACACGCCAAGGAAGGATGCTGTAAGAGTGACGTTGAGTCACTAGCTTCAAGGGAAGACGGTGCTTTTTAGTGGGTATGCCCTGAGTGGAGAGTCCGACACTCCCCTCACTCGACGGGGTGCATAAGGGAGCATTTTTACACCTCACCAAAAAAAAAATAAATGTGAGACTTAATGTGTTGTCTTCGAGTAGGAAATAACTTTTGAAAGTAAGAATTTAATTTATCTTTAACAACCGTAGATAAATAGCTGCTAAAACTATTTGCTATATCTCTCGGATCAGTAAGAGTAACATCATTTAAACGTATTCGGTTGACGACCTTTTTTGAATTGCCTTGAATCCTTCCATTTAATGAATTATATTCCAGGTGGTCATTGTTCTATTTTTTGTTATTTTTTTTTGTTAAAATAGGTTTCTTTTTCTTTTTTTATTTTTTATATTTATTTTTTAGCTGTATGTGCATCCTCCTTACGATTCTGTATCCAGTGTAAGTTTTAAAATTTTTAAGGTCTTCTAGAAGTTCATTAGAAAGTTTAACTTTTTTATTTTCTATTTTTTTCTCAATTATCTTTTTTTTTGCAACTCACTTGGAAGGACAAACTAAACGCATCAAAAAAGTGATCAAAGTTTCGCTCTATATCGATCTGAGTAAAGTTCATTTCAAAGGAATCAAAATGAAAATTAAATTCGTTAATTGAGCTACTACTGTCATCACGTCCGTACCAGAGTTTTTCTCTTTAAAAAATATTGATG
>MU183821.1:122894-142973 GCA_016904865.1 Pissodes strobi
CATCAATATTTTTTAAAGAGAAAAACTCTGGTACGGACGTGATGACATAATCAAGACCTGAGACACTGGTAATATCATTCCTAGTTACCTCATTATTAAGCAAATAGGTATATCAACTTAATAGAATCAAGTATATCCATCAGCATTTTATAATTTTTTTGATTTTTACTACTGGGTATTATGTAAAAATTTTCTCAATAGTTCAGAAAAAACATCAAGAAAGTTCGCAATTGCAGTGGACGTTCCGGGCCTATAGACTAATAATAATCAACACTTTTTGTATTCAATGGTAGAACATTCCCCCGAGCATTTCAATAGAAAATTTGATATAGTCGTAGGTTTCAGACACTATTTTTTGGAAAAAATACAGTGCCACCATGTTGGTGGTTTGTTCTACTAAAGTCGCACAGTTTATCGTACCCATTTATTTTTAAGCACTCTATACTGGCACTAGTTTGCTAATGTTTACAAAAACACAACAAAGTAGGATCATATTCTTGAATATTAAGCTCAATTAGGTTTATTTTATTAGACAAACCTTGCACGTTAGGATATAGGGCAGACCAACTGTGAATAATTTTCTCGCCTACTATTGTGCTTCCCGAGTTGAGGCTGGATTGGGAAAATCCCTAGAAAATTTATACCTTCTAAGGCTTGCAAAAAAACATGATCGGCGCCCAAAACAGATTCTGGATAAGGCTTAATCCACGTTGTAGATCCTATTTTCGACATAATCACCACTTTGGTTTTCACTTTCACTTTGTTTGGGCATACAATACTAACTGCGGCTACGACAAACGACAATCTCAATAATGTAGATATGTTCTATATTGTTGTGGAGGATTCATGTTTACCTTACAAATGCTTGCCTCTTTCTCCACATCATAAAATAGAGCCGCTTGCTCTTGCTCCAGGGTGTAAACAGCACAAATGCTATTTTAGTGACCCTAATGAAGCTGAAAAACCTAAAGGAAACTGGAAATATGGTCGACGTTTCGAGGAACAAATCTGCCCCCGTTGTCACGAACGAACAAATCTAAAAATGAAAATGGGTAGTAAATGCAGTAAAACAGTAAAAAGCTCGCGCAAAACTGTCAAGTTTTGAATTGACTTTGACAAGATGGCAATAATAGCTTATCGTATAATTACTGCAGTACAAGACAAACTAACCCAAACACCAAATTGTAGATGCATAACACCTCACAAACGAATCAATTATTTGCCTAATAACACCTCAATATCACAGCAACAAAAGAAAATTAACCAGTAATTATACGATATGACATTATTATTGTCATCTCGTCAAAGTCAATTCAAAACTTGACAAATTTGTACGAGCTTTTTACTGTTTTACTGCTTTTACTCACCATTTTCATTTTTAGATTTGTTCGTTCTTGACAACGGGGGCAGATTTGTTCTCGAAACGTGTGCCATTTTTCCAGTTTCCTTTAGGTTTTTCAGCTTCAGTAGGGTCACTAAACTAACACTTGTGCTGTTTACACACTGGAGCCAGAGCAAGCGGCTCTATTTTATGAAGATTTGTAAATAGATGTAGAGAAAGAGTCAAACATTTGTAAGGTTAATCTCAATAATATTGGTAAACTGTAGCAAATATGAACAAATAAATAATTTATAGAAGGTATAAGGTGTAGATAAAGATTTTCTGGTTAAAACATCTGGGTAAAAAAATGTACAGACTAATAAAATTTCTCAATATAAGAATAGTTTATAACTTTATATACCTACTTTATTACTTTACTAGCCTATTTATTTTCTTCTTAGGGAAATCCCAATATAAATCGAGTTCAGGTGTTCAGGCGCCGAAACGTTCAGGCGGCGCGGCGGCGGGGGCCTAAAACATAGAAAAATAATACAGAAGTTCCTAAAAAATTTTTGGATATGCAATGGTTCATAAAATATGCATTTCTCCTTCGAAAACCTAAAAATATGCTAAAATGCATTTATATGCAAAATGCATAAAATCTGGTCTTTACTTATAAGTGATTTGGTCCTAATAATTTTGTTACTTGCGATGAAAACAATGGGACCCTTGATAATAATTGTTTTGATATTACTCTGCTTAAGAGGCAACCAATATTTTATTTCTAAAACTTGTCTGGAATAATTTATGCTTTAACCAGGGGTGACGCTTGGTGACCCAATTACAAAAACAAATAAGTTTCTTTCGGGAACATTTTCAAATTATTCTCAGAAAAGTGAGCCCGCCCCACTATGCCCTTCCGATGCTCCGCCACTGTATTTAACTAACATAATCGGCAATTTGGTGACTATGTCTTTTGAGGGCAGGGCTTCATCAATTTCAACCTTCAAAATTTTGTTTTTTCCGACGGATGTTCTTCTAACGTGTCTTCAGGCTGCAAAGTAATCAATCAATCAATCATTTCTTGGTAAACGTACATACTAATAATATACATTTATAGCATGTTCACTAGTCCAATTATCAATAAATATAAAAAGTACCTAATAGGAACTAAATAGGAGTAACAGATAAAACCTGGCGAAAACAACAACTATAGAAAATTACTTAAATTGTTTAACATACAGTGTGTCTCAGTTTTCTTGTATCTCAAATCGTATATATGCAATGAGCAATTAATGATGGCTATCAAGACAGGAGTATGAGAATTACGACACGAGTTGCTTGCGAGTGCTAAGAATTCGAATGTCGCAATAGCCATTACATGTGAGTTGCATGCACTATTTTTTTTACAACCAGTCATAATAATGATAAATTAGTAAATTGTGTAACTAGTAGGAAAAGCAAAACATTCCTGGACGACAGTGGTAATTGCTGGACGAGGCGCAGCCGAGGCCAGCAACACAGAAGTCCATGAATGTGCTTTTCTTACGAGTTGCACATACTATTTTTTATCCGATCGGACGTACTTATAAAAATAAAGCGAAATATTACTCTAAATATAAACGGTGTTTTAAATTTAAACTCAACATAATATCAAGTTTTGAATCGAGCGAGCTTGAAGTGTATTACGTAACTACGGAAACTACAGCTAACTGTTACTTTTGATAAACGTCAGATCTGACAAACAAGACGTTTGAATAGGACGGAAATGTCATATTCCCGTCCTAGGACGGAAATGTTATATTCCCGTACGGTTATTGCCTATTCCCGCGCGTACAGTTATTGCATGTTGCCAAGCAACGAATACAATGTACTGGAATCTTGACTTTTGCGGTGAGAAACCACATCGGAAAGTTGTAGTTTTTGGTCCGATCGGATAAAATAGGTATTTTCCTTTCCAAAATTTTTTAAATAAGTATAGTAACTATTAACTTAATTAACTGTCAAAATGGATACATTTGAAATCTGCCATGGTATTGACATTTTTATTGGCTATAACCTGAAAAATCTGCATCTTGTTGAATCTCATTAAAGTACAGATAATAAACGTCATTTAATCAATTAAAGAATAGAAGTAAAAAAAAACTACCTCTTCATTGTACGATCTCTCTCCAGTACAAATAAATCGACGTATTCTTATTTAAGCTTCAGTATCGACCTGCGTTTATGTTAGACGGCTAGTATGTTAGGAACTTAACTTACATTTTATCGTAAGTTTTCTACTAAGATTAGACTAGTGAGTGCAGATATTTGCCTGCTAAAGTCTTGTAAAAAATGTGGCCATGACAGCATGCGAACCGACGGCGCCTTTGGCCAGATGTTGAGGAGGCGGACCTCTGCACAAGAAGCAACAGCCCAACAACCCCAACGAGAAGTTGAATTAGACCATTCGACAGAACAACAAGAGTCCCTTCTACCTGCTGGCTCGCCCCCCGTAAGGAGAACTGCCCGTAGGAGAGCACACACGTATTAAGTGGAGCCGCGAGTTAAACTCTGATATAATGCGAGCCTTTTATTATGTCAAATAGTGCGACGACAATCCACTCCCAGGATAGAGACATTCCATTCACGCCGAATCCTTCTGAAGACACCCAAAATTGCAAGTGACAACAGAATATCGCTGACCATAAAACATCATAACTAAGAGAGGATGGCTAACGCGTGTTGAGTTGGATGCCATCAGACGAGAGGTAGGCAACACGATCCACCAAGATAAAATTGTTCCACATGAGCCACGAGACGGGACAGAACATATAGTCCATCTAGATGAGACGCCCCACTTACAGGACCGTCAAGACGAACTCTATCAGAACCCAGCTCGACAGCACGTGAGCGACAAATTCCATAGCCTCCTATCTCCTCTTAATTGTCCGTCTTTGCCCAAATTAAGAAGCCTCTTCGAGGCCAGGCAGAACATCAGCCTACCCAATGAAGTTCTGGGGGAACATCTTGCTTTTTTCCGCACACTGGATGAAGTACACTTGTCGGTCTACTGCGCTGCTGTTACCGTCATCGAACTGAATGGGCAAAAACATACATACCAAAGCCTGCACGGCAGATTACGAAGAGTGCGATCCCGGCCTGGAAATGACGCCTAGAACAGGATAGATATAGATAAATTCCGCGGAAAAGCTGATGTCATAGGCATATACCTGCAGAACATCCGGTCGAAGGAAATAATCAGGAAAACCACTGCAATAGCGAAACCAGCAGGAATTTGCTAGGAAGACCTACAGCACTATCAACAACTTGTGGAACTAAAAGATCTCTTCAGACAACAAGCTAAGGCTAAAGAAGTTCGACTTCGCAGGTACAACGAGCTTTCCAAGAGAAAACAGCAAAATGTAGACTTGACAGCGGACAGAAAGACATTTTTCAGGAATTTGGAAACACGCCTAGAAAACCCAGGCAATGCACAAGCCCCAGCCAACAGAGATGAATTCCATAACTATTGGAGCTCCATCTGGTCAGAAGCAGTACAGTACAGCAGAGAGTCTGAATTGACAGCAAATGTTGAACAAGTGCATCGGAAGTTGAAGGAAATGTCTGTGGATCATTTAACAGCAGAAGATATTTCCCAGGCTATCAGGAAATCCAAGAATTGGAAAGCGCCGGGACCAGATGGACTGCACAACTATTGGATCAAAAATCTCCCGGCATGTTTTCCAAGCCTTGCTCGATGGTTTATGGAAGCATTGGACAATCCCTCAAAATTCCCCAAGTTTCTTACAGAGGGAAACACTTACATGCTTTTCAAGAAGGGCGACCCAGCTATACCGAGCAACCATAGACCAATCACGTGCCTGTCGGTAGTATACAAACTCTTCACGTCACTTCTCAACAACCGAATATACGAACACTGCGCTACAAACAACATACTGGAAGAAAAGCAAAAGGGTTGCATACGAGGATCAGCCGGGTGCAAACATCAACTTTCCATAGATGCAGTAGTTATAAAACAGGTTCAGAGTAGGAACAGAGATCTCAATGTGTGCTATTGACTAACGCAAGGCCTTCGATTCGGTTCCTCATGATTGGCTGATGAAGATACTGGAGATTTACAAGATTTGCCCAAAATTAGAAGCGGTGCTCCCACATCTCATCAGCACTTGGCGGACCAACATCCTTGTCAATAAAAACAACGCTGGTAAAGTCAAGATATCCAGAGGTATTTTTCAAGGAACTCTGTGTGGTTCTGCCTGGCTCTGAACCCTCTTTCTACGCTACTGAACAACACGAATATTGGGTAGAGACTTAACATCAGGAACGGGCGCAGGTTATCCCATCTATTGTACATGGATGACCTAAAGCTCTTTGCAGAGAACCAGACTGGATTGCACTCTCTAATTAACACCGTTAAGACCTCCAGTGGGGACATAAACATGTCATTTGGACTTCACAAATGCGCCATCATCAACATCAAAAGTGGCGCCGTGGAAATCCAAGAAGATCAATACCAGGATATCGAGAACCTACATCTCGAAGATACATACAAGTATTTAGGAATGCCCCAGAACCAACATATCGACCACACGCACCTGATGAATATGTTCTCCGAGAAGTACAAGAAGAGAGTACTCAAGGTTCTGAACACCAAACTTTCATCTAAGAACCAGATCACCGCTCTGAACACCTGGGCAGTGTCTGTCTTAATCTACACATTGGGTATCCGTAAGTGGTGTGATGCAGACCTAAATGGACTCGACAGGCTAACCCGGCGACTGATGGCCAAATACCGATGTCTGCACACCAATGCATCGGTTAAGAGGTATAACGAACATCTACAAATTGTGCAGAACTCACGAGAAGAACATACGGCACCAATTGCTAAGATCCGAAAATGGTCTGATGAGAATAGCAGCCCAGGAGGATCAAGGATATACACCACTGAATCTACAACACCGCAATCTCGAGTTCGACATAAGCTCAAGGCACCTAGATGGAACAAGCCTTACATGGTGAGTTTCCAGGAAGTCTAGGAGCGGACAACGTCGATAAGCCGACCTCACTAGCATGGCAGGCTGTAGATCACTCGCAGATAGCGCATACCTAGAACGTCATAATCAAGTGGCAAAAATCATCCACTAACAGCTGGCTCTCAAGAACGGACTCCTTCAAATATGACCACCGTATTACAAAAATCAGCCCCAAACAGTCTTGGAAACAGATAAAGCGGTACTGTATTGGGGCAGGCCTATAATAACGGATAGAACGGTGGACTACAACAGACCGGACATCGTTATCATAGATAAGGAGAAAAAGACTGGAACCATCATTGATATAGCTGTGCCGCTATCTCATAACGTCAGAAGAACTGAGACAGAAAAAGTCACAAAATACGAAAATCTTGCAGTAGAGCTTAACAACGTCTGGCAGCTGACTAAAGTCGTCACAATTCCACTGGTAGTTTTGGCTGATGGGATCACTTCGAGGAATCTTCTCAGAACATCATGGGATACGCACAGAAGGCAGTTATACTTCAGATCTGCCACATAACCCGCAAATTTCTGAACGGAGCCTTAGTGGGACGAACTGAATTGTTTTTCCACCAGGTTACCCCAGCCTAGTTATCAGGATAAATCGTTACCACTGAAAGCTGAGTTAGCGTGGATAATAATAATAATAATAATATTAATAATACAAATAATAATAATAATAATAATAATAATAATAATAATAATAATAATAATAATAATAATAATAATGATGAATACCCGGAACGTGCTAGACAAGAAACGGAAAACGTATGACTATAGAGTAATATTAATGAGCGTAATAAAACTGCTAATTACGTTATCATTAGGCATCGCAAAGGTAATTTATTTAAAGCCACTACTTAATTAAAAAAAGAAGGAATCAGTCAAAGTAACTGTCAAACGCTGTGGGTTACGACGGCGCGGCGCCAGAGAACCAACAAAATATACCATCAAGATTGAAAACGTTATAAAGGCGATCTTGCAGAAATATAACCGTAAGAAACTGGTAATGATACAAAGTAATGGTAGCGAAATGCCGATGGAATCTTCAGGCGCCAGAAGACATTCACAAAAAATATTTTAATGTCGCTGTCAGTGGCGTACAAGCCTGAAATGTATGAATATTTTATTACTGTACTTTAAATACGACAGCGAGTTTTTCTTTAGTTAAATCCAGCTTTTTAAGGCGACTTCCAAAAAATAGTATGTTATATATCGTGGGACTAAAGTGGCTCATTTAATCCGACGAATGAAGTCTATTTGGCAACCACAATTCAAGGGATTAAGGCACTTTATTAGTCCCGCTGTATATACATTATTTTTGTATCTGGTACTGCTAAAATTATAAGGTAATATGTAGGTATAAATTTAAAAACACCTGATAATGTCTGAATTTAATGCAAAGACTACTTAAATATTTTATCACTCTGCTTTACAGTGCAAATAAATAAACAATTTGACAGTGTCATTAATTTTGCGATCACAGTCGAAATGGAAAAAGCAGTCGAAAAGAAGATATTGACTAAATCAAGGAAAATATATGCAGCGCAATATGCGGCATTTGTATGGTGGTGCTGTGATCGAAAACTGGAAATTTCCAACGAAGATGCCCTATTCGTGTTTCTCACATGATTTTCTCTCCTTCAACACTTTAGGCATATTATTTCATGCTGACGACCTTGCTCAACGTTAAAAATAATAGCTATATCGATAAATCGGTATAGAGCGGAGGTCAACACATGAAATGTAGCGCGCTTATTTGATTTAGTTTGGGTTTGCTAAAAGTCGAATAAAAAGGCGATCGATTTGTCTTATTTTCAATAAGCGAAATGTGCAAGGTTTGGCAACCTTGACCGAGACCTCCATGTCAGTGGGTCACTGTGTCAAATCTCATTATTTTCATGTTTCATATGTTTCCATTTCAGATGTTTGCTTTTCACCTGAGCAAGTAGTGAGGTGTTTAAAGTGATTCTCGACAAGTTTAAACTTAAAACTCGAACCTTGGATACTCAAATGTGGTGGATCATTAAATTTTCTTGGCTTTAACTCAACGCTTAAAATACTATAAGACACCCCTTTGAGGAAAAAAGAAAAATTGTAAGATGTACCGGGTGTTTCACTATAAATGGAACCCCCCCTTTAACTTTTTCAATTGACGTTTTAGAAAAAAACGTCAAATACAAAAAGTAAAGGGTATGATGTGAAGTTTTTTGTGGCGCAGCACAGTTGTATACAGGGTGTTCCACAAATGCGGGATTAAATAAAGTTTTATTTTTTTTAAATGGAACACCCTGCATATTATCTATCTTGTTTTTTCATAAGCTATCGTTCGACCCTAATTTTAGATTTAACCAGAGGTTAAATTTAACCGGAATTTCTTAACCTCTGGTTAAATAAAAAATTTATGTCAAACAATAGCTTATGGAAAAACAAGATTTCAAAGTGCAAACCATTTTGCTCTATCTTTGGCCGTCTAGAGTTTACAGGCTGTCAAACTTGGTAAATGGTCGATTTTCAACTGTTAATATTTCAAAAACAGTAACAGATAGGTATAGGACATTATTTATGAAATATGTCTAGAATTCTCCGCAAAATCCAAATATTTTACTTTCCCTGTACTTTTATAGAAAAACTGAAATAGCCGTCTTATGTAATTTTCTCCCGCGAATCCGTATATGTTCAGCAAAAAAACACTTTGATATTTTTTTAAAATGGAACACCCTGTATATTACTACATTTTTGGACTCTCTAGAAAAATCTAAACACATTGTGTGTATAATATCCTATATCCATCTTTATAGTCCTGGAGCCCGTGTACAAAAGTGCAATGATTAGCGGGTAGTTTCTTCATATTTTTATTCGATTGTACCCACATTGTACAGATACGCTTGGGGTGGTGTCAGCTGGCTAGGTGGGGGTAGTTGCTAAGGGGTTGCAAACACATGAAAAAAATTGTGACGGGAATCAGTACCGGCCTACACGAAACTATTCTGAACGGAAAATTATGTTCAATAATGAACATTGAACACTGTCAGCCGGGGGCTGGTAGGGTACTTGTACTTGTCAGCTACGAGTGCGAATGAGTCCGAAAATGCGAATTTTCAAAACATGTCGAAATTGAATTGAAATTTCGGTGGCTACTGCCTACTAATATTTTATATATGACTCACGAATAAAAGTGTCAGCTGCTCGTATGTCGGTGGAAATGGTGTCAGCTGGGATCACAAAAGGTTACGGGCGTAGACGGGCTGTTAGCTGGCGCGCACGACCTTTAATGCATCAGCTGACAGTTTTTCCACTAACATACGAGCAGCTGATACTTTTTTTTATGATTTGATCATGAAAAACATGCAGGGTGCAATCTCGACTTAACAACTTCAGTTCTACATTATCAGAAATTCACTTAATTTTCAATGGATAATTAGTTACTGCTTTATTATAATGCATTATATACTGTACTACATAAGTTAAAGTCATCTTTACTTAGTTTATATACTTTCATGAAGGTCACCACACGTGCATCATTAACTTTTTTATTGTCGTAAAGCCATACATGGTACATATAAATTCAGATATTATTGCTGTATTTATTGCTATCTGCGACTTATTGAAAGAAAACATTGCCAATGCTATGCCAGCCATCGAAAAATTTGTGTGTACCATGCATGGCTTTACGACAATAAGAAAAGTTAATGATGCACGTATAGCGACCTTCATGAAAGTATATAAACTAGGAAAAAATGACAACAAATTTACATTGCCTGATAAGAACTTCGACGCATCCCTCTTGCCACCATCATACTCTGAATTAAATCAGCAACTGTTGAGGATTTGGAGTAACTCACTGGATTATGGATGGCAGCTGGAGGAAGGTAATTACACCTGCAAATGGTTTGATGGCGACCAATTACTCCCGACTGTGGAAATGATCACTCAAGATGCCGACAATACTAAAGGTATTTATTTAAATTATTTGAATTGAATGACTTGACATGTTCTATACAATTTGTACAAACAGAACCAATAAAGGAAGTAAGTTAGAATTTGCCATCCATGCCATAAAATATTAATAATTTTTATATAATCAATTACTTATTTTCCAAACGTCAATGAACAGCCTGATGACGATCCTTAACAATCAAACATGAGATTGAAGACTCTAATGATAACGAAGAAGATGCCGAAGATTAAGACTAAATACTGACATGTTAAGATGATTTATTATTTTTTAAATAATAAATAATACGATTTTGCATAGTAAAATTGCTTACTATTAATTTATGTAGTACAGTATATAATGCATTCTAATTAAGCAGTACTTAAATAATTATCCATTGACAGTTAAATGAATGTCTGATTATGTAGAACTGAAACTGTTATAAGTCGAGATGGCCCTCTGCATATTTTTTTATGATTAACCCATCGGGAAACTTGTAATTTAATTAGATACTAATATTTAATGTAATATTTACGAAAAAATTTATCAGCTGCTCGTATGTTGGTGGAAAAATTGTCAGCTGATGCATTAAAGGTCGTGCGGGCCAGCTAACAACGCGTCTACGCCCGCAACGTTTTGTGACCCCAGCTGACAACTTTTCCACCGACATACCAGCAGCTGACCCTTTTTTTCGTGAATCATATATAAAATATTGGTAGCCACCCAAATTTGTAGTTGCCCGACATCGTTTTGAAAATTTGCATTTTCGGACTCATTCGCACCCCTAGCTGACAAGTACCCCACCACCCCCCGGTTAGCTGACAATGTTCAATGTTCATTATTGTACATAATTTTCCGTTCAGAAAAGTTTCGTGCTGCCCGGGACTGATTCCCGTCACGATTTTTTTCATTTATTTGCAACCCCTTAGCAACTATACCCTCACCGCCACCTAGCCAGCTGACACCCCAAACGTATCTGCACAATGTGGGTACAATCGAATAACAATATAAAGAAACTGCCCGATATCGTTGCAATTTTTGTACACGGGCTCCAGGTCTATTAGCTGTGACAGTTGAAAGTCGGGCATTTTGAAACTTTGACAGGCTCTAAAATCTAATCCGCATGAGATCAAAGAAAACGGTTTGCACATTCCTATCTTGGGTTTTTATAAGCTATCGAATGATAGTAACTTTGAATTTAACCGGAGTTTTAAAAGTTCCGGTTAATTTTATTTGATGCTCAATTGTTTTTTGCTGAACATATCCGAATTCGCGGGAGAAAATTCATAAGATGCCTATTTCAGTTTTTTTTTTATAAAAGTACAGGGAAAGGCAAAAAATCGCCTTGTCTAGTTCTCGTTGGATAACCCTGAACTTAAAATTTTCTATGAATTACATATTTTAAATTTTATTGCTGGACGAATCGTTTGAGCTCAAGCGCTAGTTGGAAAATGTCGTATTTTAATTGTCCCTCCAACAACCCACCTTTTTCACTCCAAAACTCTAATTTATTATTAAAAGATCATTTAGTAAATTCCTAGTTTTAAATTACTAAACACAATATAGACTATCATCTCCAGTCCTAAAAAAAAGAATTTCCAAAATCACATTCTATTTAGATATTTGGCAAACCTGATTCCGTCTTGTACGTCTTTCAATTTTATTAATTTTCTTCCGGCCTTCCTAAATGATTTTACAATTGCAACGGTTTAAAACCTCAAATGGCACCCCGGCCAAACATATGTAGAAATCTGCAGTAATTATGTTTCCTATGTAAAGTCAAATGAAATGTCGTGGTCATTTTCTATGGCTACCCCGACGAAGCTCGTGAATCACCAAGTGAATAGAGAGATTAAGAAGAGCGCAAAGAAAATATTATGCGGCAATATCATTAATGAATCGATGGAGAGCTTTTTTTTGCAAATTCCACAAGCAAGAGCCGGTTGATATTTATGCTTATGAAGAAGTAGAATGAAGCAAACATTGCGTCACAGCAAGCAGTGGAGGATGCTGATATATTATCCTAATAATCACAACAGCACTTAAGTTGGCATTATATATTAGGTTTGTTCTAGCAGGACATTTCGGACGGTTTGAAGCCATCCGAGATTTTATGCTAGAACAAACATATTATATCATCTTACAAAAGCAAACCCAACATTTCCGAACTACGTCCCACTGAAGCTACTGCACGAGAACATTCACTGAGAGTTTTTACTTTCAGGTGCAGAAGTGGTTATGTGGATAAACCATATTCAATGAACAACAAATAGACCCGAACGAATGGGTGTGAAAAATAAACAAGGAGTGGTCTTGTGCCACCTGCAACCACGTCCAAACCAGCATTGGACTCAATACCTCACCGCATTTCTTGTAAATGCAAGAAAGGCTGTCAGCGAAATTGTGGATGCAGGTAGATAGGCCTTTATTACTCTCCAATATGCGCAACAAGCAACGGGTTGTGTGAAAACGTCGAGGCCCCGGATGACAGCGTTGAGATAGACGAAGACGGGGTCGATGAAAGAGACCAAGAACTGTCTGAAGAAGAACTCTCACACTATGTGAAAAATGTGTCTAATAGCTAAATCGCAAGTTCATGTTTTTCACGATTTCTCTTATTTTACAGCTCAATCTTCGAAGCTGTTTATGGAAGAACCCGATCCTCTGCCAGGACGATTCGCCATCGAGGAGTCACAGCCTGGACCTTTCGCCATAGAAGAGCCTCAGCCAGAACCTTGTAAGAGGAAACGGCTTAAATAATATGATAATATAATAACAAAATGATGGAGATAATGTTATTTGATAATAGATTAGAGTTTTGCAAATAAAAAGTGGGTTTTTCTGGAGATAGATAAAACACGCCACTTTTCAACTTGCGCTAGAGCCCGAACGGTTCGTCGGAGAAAAAAAATAAACAATTAAATTTGAAGGAAATTTAATGTACAGCGATTTTTCGAAACAAATTATGGTTTTCGAGTTATAAGCAAAATACTACCAAAACTACAATTGTTTAACTTTTTTGCATCTCTTTTTCAATATTGCGTCAAGGAATTTTGTTAGCAAACCTCAGATTCAGATTCAGCACCCCAAAACCATAAAGAATGGAGAATATCAAAACCACCCCAAAACTTTCCTACCAAAAATACTATTTAGATCTAGACAGACAAAAGCCTTCAATTAAAAATACTATTTTACTGCAGTAAATATCACCAACATTGATAATTGGTATATTTAATAATCCAACCCTGCAATATATCATCATTAATTATTTTTTATTACTTAAAACTTTGGAAAATGTTAAATTCTTCCCACTTAATCAAAAGCTGCGTCAATAACGTCATAAATTTGTCTTAACTAGGACATAACACGCAGGTAAAAACAATCCTAGTGCCTATTTGTCATAAGTAATAACTAAAGCTTTGCAAGGTATGTATAACACAATCAGCTTTTAGAAAAGTTAGAATCCGTTGTGGTGTTATGGAGTCGCAAAAAAACATTTCAGGTGAGTAGGTTCTTATCTATAAGATAAAATAGGTAGAAAAAACAAAATATAATCTAGTATAATTTCAAAGCGGTTAAAATTAAATTCATAAACCCATATGTATTTGAAATAATCAAAAAATCTCTATCTAACGGTAATAAAAATATGCTGCATTTTCAAAGCAGACCATATTCCTTGTAATATACATTTTGAATACCATATTCTATATTATATATCTATCAGTGATTTGTGATTTGTGCTATATTTCATTAATTTATAATGCATTTTTCGTCTCAACAACCACCTCTTCCGTTCACATATAACCAGCAAAAAACTTGACTTAATGTCATCTTCATTTCAACATTACGATGCACGGCACTTAACAAAATTATTACCTGCAGGTTCTGCAAATACGGCTAAATACACACTTAGACGTTCTAAATGCATAATTTTGCCTTTAAAGCCATTCTGACAGGATTCTTTGCAGTGTAATTATGTTTAAATTTAGACTCAGAGTTGAAAAAGTTAACCTTATAAGCTCAATATTAATATGCAACAGCTTCTTGTCTATGTTATTTCTGTTGCTAATTTTAGATTTGCGAACAGTTATTTCCGTAAGGCTGGTGGGCATTCTCGAGTTGTGGAGGTGAGTGCAAAGTGAAACAATTTGTTGACGTAGAGAAGTACGCAGAGAGCGTCATAAATTTATATCTTAACTAGGACATAATATGATGGAAAAATAACCTTTAGTACCTACTTACTTTTATAAGTAGTAACTAAAGCTTTAGACACTGTGGCATACATTCTGCTTTTAGCAGAGTTAGAAGCTGTTGTGGTGCCATATGGTGTCACAAAAACATTTAAGGTGACTAGGTTCTTATCTAGAAGATAGAATAATAAACAGTAAATATAATCTAATATAATTTCAAAGCGGCTGAAAGTAACCACATAAACCCCTATATATATTTAAGATGAAAATGTTTAAAAAATATTCTCTCAATAGTTGTTTTAAGCGACATAGTTTAAAAATGTGACCCACGCTTTTTTTATAATTATTTTTGGCTTGTGCTTAATATTTATTCTCTACTGTGTAGCATAACTGTATTACGCTTTTGTACTATTAATCAGATCTAGTGTATGTTTGTTGTAATAAGTAAATAATACACCGTATGCAAAGCATATTTATTATGATAGTCTACGCCTACGCAATCGAATGTCCTATTGAATTCACAGAAGATTCCAGCAGTCGCTACCATCCAAATACATGTTTAGTTCTTCATAAAAATTATGCACCGCCTGGTCTATAACCAAATTATTATTAACAGGATATTATTAGGATTTAAATTAATTTATGACACACTGAAAAAAAAATGCTTGATCCAAAAAAATTGTATTTATTCAAGCATATATTTGTTTGATAATGGACAAACAAAGATTTGTTTGAATTAAAAATAATATTTATTTGATTTATATTTAAGACTTTCTTTGATCGAAATAAATATTTATTCCGAAGAAACAATATGATTTTATAATCGTTGTTCACATTAAACAAAAATAACTTATAAACAAATAAAATTATTTTGATTCAAATAAGAGAAATTATTTCATACAAATACCCAAAACTTTGGTATAATACCCGACCTATTTAAATTAAAATACAAAGCTTTTGGATCAAATTAATATATCACATATTTTTTCTATAACCTTTGTGTTTTGATTGAAATCTGAGATATATTTGTTCGAAAAGCTTCGCGTTTTAGTTTAAATAGGTCGGATATTTAAACCAATGTTTTGAGTATTTGTACGAAATAATTTCTCTTATTTGAATCAAATAATTTTTATCTGTTGAAGCCATATTTTTATTTAAAATAACAATTTGATTAATTTGATTCAAATAAGCAAATTATTTAGTTATCGGAATCTTGCATTTGTAATAAATAGTTATTTATTTATTTTAAATAGTTGTATTTAATTGACTGTTAAATGTTTACTGTTTGTGGTGGCGATGATTTGATTAAAAAAAGAAATTGGCTGTAAATATGTGTTGATTTTTCTAAAAGGACTATTTATTGGCATTCAGTTAGATGAGTGATTAGACATCAATTTCATTAGCAAACAAAAACATAACAAATATATAGCTTAAAAAAAACTCTAATGAATCTTAATAGGTATTTAGGTTTCACGTTTTCTGAAATAAACTATATATCTTGGTTTTTTTTCAATTGGTAAAGATTCAAAAATCCGAACCCTATCTAACCCACCGATTTGTAAAGGGCATGTGAAACCAAATTCACGACAGGAATAGTTGTCCGCAGTAAATAAAATAAAAGTTTAAAAGGGCTATTCAAGAAACATTTTTATTCAAAGGTATTAAAAACAAAGAACAAGACAAGTATTCTCAAAATATAAATAAGAAATATAATCAGTTTATTTTGTCTCTGCTTATCACTGGTTTTGAAAGGTAAATAATTTTTATAATGAAAAAACCTATTATTATAAACTTAAAACAACTTTCTTCTAAATACTGGATAGAAACATCAACATATTATGAAATAAGTTATACAACGTATTAACTTTAACGGTAACACACTAGTTTTTATAAAAAATACTAAAAATCTAAGGTCCATAAAACTTTTATCCTATAAAAATAGTGAAAGACAGTAACATTTTACTTAATTAAACTAATAGAACATACTACTACCTCTCCAGATCCAGTATAATGAACATTGAAGGTAAATGGCACAAGATTGTCACCGATTCTATTGTTAGTAACGACATTTAAATTTTCCATTTCCATCAGGTTACGTAAAACTTCGATGTCGTCAATATTTTGATCTAAAAATAAAACAACAATAACTAAAACCAAAAATAATAGAATAAAAGACTTTTTGATCGGCTCCCGACGTGATCGGACGTTTCTGGCTATCGAAAATTTGGAAAGCGATTTTCAGCCAAATTACTAATAAATTCCTTTGGGAAAATGCACCCATCTATAAAACATTACACATTAACAACTCAGAGTTTTTAAGGTAGGATCCAGCTTGATTATAACCACATTTGTTTTTTCTGCTGTTTTTTGGTTCTTGGCCGGGTTTTTTTTAATAGATTAGAGATTGGATATTGTTTTTTACCAGGTGTGTTGCAAATAACCGACACGTGGATAGTTGAATGGAGGAACCTCCAGGGGGGTCCGCTGGGCCCCCTAGCAACTTAACACATCGTATGGACACTAATATAACCATAGTAGAAGGTAGTAATTGTAATGATAATGAAAAATATGTTCTCAAATACGAAAAAAAATTGCTGGAACCATTTTCGGTCGTAGTTCAAGGACCAAAAGATCAAAATATAGGCAATCTACACCCAATGTCGCTAGCTAAAATGCTGTTTGAACTTAAATTAAAAGATTTAAAAGGGCCAATGAGAAAAGGCAGAAACAAAATTACTGTTGAATTTAACAAACCGGAATTTATTACTTTAAATTTATCACAAAATACACTACCGCACAATGTATAAGTTCAAGCAATCAAAATCACAAAAATAAACTTAACAATAATTAACATTTATATACCTCCAAATAGTAGAATGGTGACGAATTAAAAGACCTTATCTCAATATTTAACCATCCAAAAATTATTCTGGGGGACCTTAATGGTCAACATCCGGTGTGGAGAAGAAGTATATCAATCTATAATGGAACAATGATTAATAATATTATACTAAAACTGAATCTAACTATATTAAATGATGGATCGGAAACTAGACTAACGGCACCAAAAGAATAAATCTGTACCAGACATCTCATTGGTATCTCCAAGCTTAGCCATAAAATGTAACTGGAGGGTAGTGGCTGATCCTGGAAACAGTGATCACTTCCCTATTTTAATTCAAATGGATTCACCAGGCGCTGAAACGGGATGCGTATATGGAAATAAAAGAAACTTAAATAAAGCAGACTGGTTGACATACCACGACAAGGTATAATTTCCATGTTAGAGGACATAGCTCAGAACTATGACCAATTCGAGTACATTATTCACGACACAGCTGATCTAACGATACCAACAAAACGACCTAATTCAGGAAGAATAAACAAAAAAGTTACCCCTTGGTGGGATGGATGATGAGTGTACAAATCTACTCCGATTAAGGAAAGATTCAATAAAAAATTTAAAGATAAACTACACATTAAATAATTTCCTTGAAGCAAAAAGGACCATAGCTAAAGTCAAAAAATATTTAATAATAAAAAAAAGTACTTTTCAAAATTTCTCTGCTAATTTGAATCGTACCACCCCTTTAGAGAAAATCTGGAAAACAGTTAAAAGATTTTCTAAGGTAACTAATCAAAATAATAATAAATTACCTAATGAAAATACGGCAATGGAGATATTGACTAATTTAGATCAGGCATGTATTATGTATGGACCCCGAATTTAATTTATTGGGACGTCCAGTAAACAGAGAAAAGCCCATCACACTTACAGAACTAAACTTTGCAATACAAGGGAAAAAAGACTCAGCTGCTGGCCTCGATAATATATAATATTCCATGATAAAAAAAACCTCTCCAGAGTGAGCAAGGAGGAAATAAAAAACATTTTAACCTGTGTTTATATGGCGGGAATCAATGGAAAAAAACACTGATATACTCAATTAGCAAAAAAGATAAAGATCACAAACAGCTATAGAGCTATAGCACTAAATTCTTGTATGAGCAAAATATTGGAATCAATAATTATAAAAAACAGAGTTGAATGGAAACTTGAAAATGGGGGGTATTTTCCGAGGTATCAAATAGGATTTAGAAGAGGAAAAGGATGCTTGGAAAACCTAATTAACTTAACATTAAATATACAAAAAAAAAATCAGGAAAAAATTAAGACATTCGTGATATTCTTAGATATATCGGCAGCATACGACCATGTTGACATATACAAATTGCATAATGGATTAATGGAGGCGGACATCTCAACTGATATTGTAAATTTAATCTTCCAAACTACACAACAGAGAAACAAATATTTTAGAGAAAACGGGCAACATCATAGTGCCAAAAAAGGTATCAGTAAGGCTAGCTCAGGGATCACCCTTGAGCCTCCCTTTATTCAATATTTACACAAGTAAACTACATAGCATAACGAATGGGGAGATTAAATTACTACAATACAACAGATCATAATAGAATCGAATGCAAACGAATTTGATATCAGGATATGTTGGATACCGGGACATGCAGGTATAAAGGGAAATGAGAAAGCAGATCAGTTGGCTAATGTAGGGGGAATCCTAAGGATACCTTATCCTATCCAATTGGACAAAAATGACTATACCCACTATATGAGCAAACCACTATCTGAGCTGGAACAGCTTCTGGCGGGAGACATTGAGTAGTAGAGGGCAGAGATATTCAACGCTGGTTAAGGGTTTACCTAGAAGACCATGGTTCTTTGAGTCGGAGTTTCTAAGTAGACGTCATGTAACTACGATTATTAGATTACGTACTAATCACTGCTTAACCCCTCAACATCTGCACAGACTGGATGTCAGGGATACCCCCGAGTGCGAGTGTGGTGATTTGGGTACCTTACGACATCTTCTATTTGAGTGTAAAATATTAGACCAACTTTTTATGAAATACTGGTTGAAAACAATGTCCAAACTCCTATATCTCTATCGAATCTGCTGTATAACCCTAGAGGTGATATCATTAAGATTTTAATAAAGTATTTAAGTGATAACAATTTAGAGTTGTGAACTCTGAGCTTTTAATGTGGAAGATTTTTCTTGTTTGCACCATCCTCTTGATCCGAGGCATCATTTCTTTTGAGAATAGCTCCTCGGATGCCCGGAAGCGAGAATAGTATTAACCTGTGTTGTGCTGTCTGTCTGACTAACCCCCTTATTATTAATAGTTTGGATAGAAGCCGGTCTCCGACGCGATTCATTTCGCAATCCTAAAAAGTTATAAAATTCGGTCTGGCTAAATACCTAGTTTAAAGGCCAAGAAACAACATAGCAGTGAATTGTTTAAAAGTATATCTTATTCATTTAACTAAAATAATTATTGTTTTTGTTTTGTTTAAATACTATTAGATTTAATCGAAATAAAAAACAATTTGTTTTAAAACTGTTCTTTCATAGATCAACCATTTATTTATTCAGATTAAATAAATAGAGCTTTGAAATACCTATTAATATATACTATATTATGTAGGTACAAGAACGGAAAGGACGCCATTGAACTTGTACAACGTAAAGAGCAAAAAATGCTCAATCAGGATCGTACGCCAAACTTCCTAGG
>MU183821.1:142983-173486 GCA_016904865.1 Pissodes strobi
CATTGCTATCGACGGATATTGCTATCGTCGAGTATCGCTAACGACAGGGTTTTCCTTGGCTCTTTAGCTGTGCTACCTATATAGTCTTGCTGTCCTTTGCCTGTCAAGGAAGTCTCTTCCTCCCGTGTGCAGTTCTTGTCTAGAAGGTGCCCGAGGAGCTACTTATCAACCAAGTGAGATATTTCAATTTTTTTATATATATATTTTGTGACATTTGCGTGTAATTAGCCTACGAACTATAACTGTTATTTTTGTTTGCTTTGTTTTCGAACAAAGGTTAACTTTTTCTCCTTAATTAAGGTATCATTTATTTTATTCTTATTTTCTTTTAAATGAACTTTGAATATTGGGCCAATTTTGTCGAGCCTAAGACGCCTGATTTTATTTGACGGAATTCTAAAATTCAGTTAACTTCGTTTGATCTTAAACCAATCCGATTTTGGATTGAATTTTGAACTTTTAATTGACTGACGCAATAACGTTGTAAGTCGAACTAGTTTTTTATTATTATTCTCAATTTTTCATGATTTCTGGCTTACGTTAGATAGGTACCTGTAGATCAGATAACTACTATTGTTGTTACGGCTTAGTAGACTTTGCGTTATTCTGAATTTTTATTATTGCCTTTGATATGTTTAATTCAAACTGTCCTACCGTTAACTTGACCGGGGCGTACTTACGCTTAATTTACGCGTAATTAACCTTATAATTGATTGGTTGCTACAATAACGCCAGGTCGGACTACCTGTTTTCATTTTTGCGGCTGTTACCAACGTATCATAACTGATACCCAAATATACATAGTTAGTTAGTAATACGGCTTTGTAACAAATCATGATTTGACGTCAGTTAATTAGCCATTGATTAAGTGATTATTCGAGTTACTTGTATTTTCCCATAACGAGTAGATATTTGCAGTATCGCTGGCCTTCGTTCATATTTTATTGACGTTTATTTTATTGTTAATGATTAACGCATTCATCATAGATTACGATTAAATATTTCGGCGTTTGTTTAGATAAAGCGTGTGATTTACTTCATGAAGTAACCGAGTAAAGCCTACTATTTCTCGTTGAAGTACAGTTGTAACTTAAATTAATCTGCCAGAATTACTGGTGGTTTTCTCATATCTTTTTCTTGATCAGCCATGGTATATTTCGTTTAATAGTAATAAACCGATTCTCTGTTTGTCTATCTACCTGTTTTATTTCATTAGGTGTTGATTTCAATGTGCACACGTTGCAGTTGATGGGCACATCTCAGACACACTCACCATTAATGCAGGCGTGCATCTGGGTGCAATATTTTTACCCACTCTCTTCCTCATTTATATTAATGACCTGCTGACCGAGACCAATAATACTGTTTACAGTTTTACAGATGACAGCAATAGCCTTCAAGCCTTGTGGCTCATGATACACGGCGAACATAGCGGACATATTGGCGAGCAACGCTTGAGAGCGTACAAATGTTGCTGGTAGCTTCATCTCTGCGAATGTGTTGCTCTCTGGTCTGCAAAGCGAAAATATTACAGTCCCTACCAGCAGCGTCACGCGTGACGTCAATCATCCTTCCAGGCATGAGTCTAACCAAAGATTAACTACATGCGAAAAAACCTGCATGGGGGACCTCCATAGCCCAGTGGTACTCCGAGGCTCTGGGAAGTACTGATTGCTATGTCAGCGCCAAACTCGCTCGGGGGACGGAGCAGAGGTGGACTTTAGAGATAGGGGGCGCAACAGATAAGGGTACCTGGAAATCGATTTTTACATTATAGACATAGTCATGTTGGTATTAGCTCAGGTTCCGAGTTCGAGTGCAATTTATATTGGGAGATCAAAGAAAAACCAGCGACTGAGACTTATCAATTAATCAAGATCTGGAGAAAGTTCGAACTTGGGGCGACAGAAATTTCATCCCGTTGAATGCAGCAAAAACCCAAGCAGCCATGTTTACCAAGAAAGCCAATACGGCTGGCCTTGACATCATTATGGCAGGATCGACCATTCCTTCATCCTCGTCAATCGGACTACTGGGTGTCTCGATTAACAGCATTATGCCCTGGCATAACCACGTTGCTAACATCGTAAAATTAGCATCGCATAAGCTTGGTGCGCTATTTCGCAACAAAATGCTGTATACACCGCAGCAGCAGCTGCTCTTGCTCTACAAAGCGCAAATAAGACCATGCAAGAATATTGCTCACACATCTGGGGTGCCGCACCTAAGTACACCCTAAAGCTGCTGGATTCCATTCACAAGAGAGCTGTGCATCTCGTCGGCGATCCGGAGTTGACCTGGGATGTGAATAGTCTGGAACACCGCAGACATGCGGTCCAGATCTTCCTTTTTTACAGCTATTTTCACGACAGATTTTCCCAGGATTTGGCCCGCCTCATGCAGGTCCCAGCAACGCCTGTCAGTTACGACAGACGACAAGAGCGCACCCGTTCGTTGTACAACTGGAAACACCTAGAACATCGCTTTACAAGGACTCTTTTCTCTGGCGCACTGCATCACTGTGGAACTCACTCACAGAACACCTGTTTTCCCCAAATTACAACCAATACCAATTCAAGCACCGTGTCAATCAACATCTTCGCACACACACCGCTCATCGAGTGATATAGGATCTCCCTTGTACCATAAAAAAAAACTAACGTGTGGTGTTTTCGTCGAATGGATGAGTGAAAACTACACAGCCATAGCTATGAATTTATTGGCAGTCGTTTTTGACAAAAAGTCATTCTTAATTACATTTATTCGTGAAAGTGGACGTTCTGGCGACTTTTTTGAACAAACAATGAACGAAAACATTGACAAAAATAATGCAAAGAACATTCCTAAATCGAGAAAGTTTGTATGGACTCAATTTATGCAGTTTTGTTCTAAATTATTTAGAATCTAACAGCAAAAATGGGAATGAAAAATTATTTTGAGAATTACTGAATGAATATAAACTTGAGCAGATAGAATTTAAGGTCGCAACACAGACTTAAAAAGGATTTAAAAAGATGTGAACCACAGAGCGAAGAAAACAAATGCAATGTAAGGTGCGAATTCACTAACTTACAATGAACTTAAAAATATCATGCTGCAATTAAGAGACTTTCAAAAACAACCTTCTTTATATTACTTTGTGCTATTGTTACATTATCATTTTTAAAAGAAAAAATAGACAAACTGGGAAAATAGAGAGGATTAAATACAATTATTGTTTTCTTAAAAACAATTAAATGTGGAGCAAAGCAATGTCTAGTAGTTTATCGAACGAATCCTGTCATGTGCCCTACAAGACTGTTTCTCTTCTTCTTCATCAGCCCTCGTTAATCCACTTTTGGACATAGGCCTCTCCGTGAGCTCTCCATATGTGTCGATTTTGGGCAATTCTAAGCCAGTCTCTACCGACTAACTCCTTGAGGTCATCCGTCCATCTTCTCTGTGGCCTTCCTCTGTTTCTCTTTGTTTCTCTAGGCCTCCACTGTATCACCTTCTTGGTCCATCTCTCTCCATCCTGCCTCGCTACGTGTCCCGCCCAGCTCCACTTCAATTCGGCCACTCTCTCGACTATATCAACGATTTTAGTCCTCCTCCTGATCTCCTGATTTCTCACCTTGTCCCTTAAAGAGATCCCCAGCATTGCTCGCTCCATGGCTCTCTGAGCTATTCTCATCCGACTTGCGCTGTATTTGGTTAGCGTCATAGTCTCCAGACCATACGTCGCTACCGGTAGAATGCACGTATCATACACTTTCCGTTTTAAATTTATTGGTATGTCTGGATTTTTGAGCATATGCTTAAGTTTGCCGAAAGCAGCCCAAGCAAGCCGCACGCGTCTGGTTACTTCAGCCTTTTGATTCTCCTTTCCCAGCTTAACAACCTGTCCGAGGTAAATTTATTCAGTGACATTCTCAATAATCTGATTGTCTAGGAAGATCTGAATGTTGTTAGGGATCATTACTTTCGTTTTGTTTATATTCATTTTTAGACCTATGCTCTTAGAAGCTTCGTTCAACTGCCGCAGCATTTCCCCCACCTCGTCCGAGTTGTTTGAAATTACAACAATATCATCAGCAAATCGCAGATGACTCAGAAACGTCCCGTCAATTTTAACCCCTTTCTGTTGCCATTCCAACTTCTTAAAGATATCCTCAAGCGCCAAGGTAAACAACTTCGGTGATATTGTATCTCCTTGACGTACTCCTCGATTCAATTCAATTTGATTTGTTCTGATATTTTCATCGATTCTTACGTGCATTGTTGCTTTCTCATAGATATTTTTAATAAGAATACTATATCTTAAATCTATTCTGGCTTTATTGAAGGCGTTCAAGAAGGACCATGTTTCTACTGAATCGACTGCCTTGTGAAAGTCGACGAATGCCAGACATATAGGAACGTTGTATTCGGTGGTTTTTTCTATTAGGGTCCGTAACGTCTGCAAATGGTCGGTTGTGCTGAATCCGTTTCGGAAACCTGCCTGTTCTACTGGCTGGTAAAAGTCTAGTTTCTTCGAAAGACGGTTGGTTATAATCTTGGTAAAAAGCTTGTAAAGGTGTGACAGCAAGCTGATGGGGCGATAATTCTCGAGATTAGTAGTATCTCATTTTTTGAATGGCAGTACCACTTCCGCATTGCACCAGGAGTCTGGTATTTTGCTGTCTTCTAGGCATTTATTAAGCAGGATTTGAATTGTTTTCACCAGTCTATTTCCTGCAAGTCTAAGCATTTCCACTGTGACGTGATCTTCTCCGGGGCATTTTCCGTTCTTCATTTTTCGTAAAGCCATTTTTATTTCATCTAGGGATATTTCCGGTATATCTTCTGAGCCTGTGTTGCACACCAAGATATGCTGATGAGTGTCTTCCGTATTAGGCATACGGAAGACTGTTTAACAAGCTTAAATCTAAACGCACACCACGTAACATTAATAATCATTAATTTCTAACGGTTAATCCTTTAAAAAAAAAAAGGCCAATGGATTAAGAATATTCCTGCTGGTATTAATGAGAAATGGACCAAAAATAAAGCAAATAAAATGAGACTGGATACAGAAAATAGATTAATCATAACCACTCCGTTAGAGCTGTGGAGGTTTCCAAATTATTTAATATCATACGAACTAGTAGTGAGAAAAATGAGAATAAGTAGTGGTACAGAAATCGAAGCCACAAAGGAAATTTTCCACCCGGACTCAGTACACGCTGACAATTGTCAAAACAACATGGAAGGTATAAAGAAAGACAATTACGAATAGATGCATACAGAATGACGGTTAAAGTACGGAATGGCGTGATAAGAAGACCCACTAGAAATCACAAGCAGACTAAAACATGATAATTCTCGTAGAACATGGAATATATTTAGAAATGTAATTACAAATAGATGCACACAGAATGACGGTTAACATACGGAATGGCATGATAAGGGCGCCAAATAAAATTTTAAGTCAGGTCTTTCTGTCAACTGGAGTTTAACCAGTCGACTGAGACATAGGTAAAGTGGCTTCTTGAGTCCTTGAGTCCATAGAATGTATTTTTCTGAGGCCACTGCTAATTCCCAAAGAACAACGAATATATTTAGAAATGTAATTACGAATAGAGGCACACAAAATGACGGTTAACTATGAAATGGCGTGATAAGTGACCTACTAAAATTTTGAGTAGAAGTGAGGTATTTGCTGTTAACTGGAGTTTCACAGGTCGACTTAGACATAAGTAAAGATTCTTCTTGGGTCCATGGTATGTATTTTTCTGAGATCACTGATCGTTCTCGAAAGACATGTAAGATACTAAGAAATGCTATAGGAATAGATGCACACAGAATGACAATTAACGTACGGAATGGCGTGATAAGAAGGCCATCTAAACACCACAAGTGGACTTAGACATAGGCCAAGAGTTTTCTTGAGTCCATAATATATATTCTTCTGATATCACTGATAATTCTAGAAGAACATGGAGCATATTTAGAAATGTAGTTACAATTAGATGCACACAGAATAACGGTTAACGTACGGAACGGCGTGATAAGGGGGCCAACCAAAATTTTAAGTAGAAGTGAAGTCTTTCCTGTTAACGAGAGTTTCACCAGTCGTCTTAGACACACTGATAATTATCAAAGAACATGGATGAAATAAAGAAAGGCAATATATGCACCCAGAATGAAGGTTAAAGTACAGACTGGCGTGACAAGAAGGCCAATTAAAAATCACAAGCCGACTTAAACATAGGCCAAGAGTTTTTTTGAATCCATAGTATGTATTCCTCCGAGATCACTGATAATTGACAAAGAACATGGAAGATATTTAGAAATTCAATTACAAATAGATATACACAGAATGACGGTTAATGTACGGACTACGGAAGGACGTGGAGTTTCACCAGTCGACTAAGACGTAGGTAAAGTGCCTTCTTGAGTTCATAGTATGTATTTTTCTGAGATCACTTAAAAATGTAATTACGAATAGAGGGATACATAGTGTCGGTTAACGTACAGAATGACCAGATAAGGGGCCCAGCTAGGATTTTAAGTTGAAGTGAGGTCTTTCCTGTTAACTGGAGTTTCACAAGTCGATTTAGAAATAGAAAAATAGTTGTCTTGAGTCCATAGTACGTATTTTTCTGAGATCACTGATAACTCTCGAAGAACATGGAAGATACTTAATGACGGTTAACGTACGGAATGGCGTGATAAAGGAGCCAGCTAAAATTTTGAGTAGAAGTGAGGTCTTTCATGTTAACTGAAGTTTCTAAAGTCGACTTAGGCATAGGTAAAGATTCTTCTTGAGTCCATACTATGTATTTTCCTGAGATCACTGATAGTTCTCGAAGAACGTGGAAGATACTAAGGAATGTAATAGGAATAGATGTACACAGAATGATGGGTAACGTACGGAGTAGTGTGATAAGGGAGCCAGCTAAAATCACAAGTCGACTTGGACATGGGCAGAAAGTTACCTTGAATCCATATTATGTATTCTTCTGAGATCACTGATAATTATCGAACATGGAAGACATTTAGAAACATAATTAAAAATAGATGGACCCAAAATGACGGTTAACGTACGGAATGGCGTGATAACGCGACCAACTAAGATTTGATCTGATTAAAAGTGGAGCCTTTCCTGTTAACTGGAGTTTCATTAGTCGACTTAGATATAAGTAAAGAGTCTTCTTGAGTCTATAATATGTAATTTTCTAAAATCACTGATAATTCCCGTAGAACATGGAAGATACTAAGAAATGTAATACGAGTAGATGGACACAGAATGACGGTTAACGTGCATAATGGCTCGATAAGGGGGCCCACTAAAGATCACAACTGACTTAGACATAGGCAATGAGTTTTCTTGAGGCCATAGTATGTATTTTTCTGAGATCACTGCAGTCCTGGAGAACATAGAAAATATTTAGAAATGAATAATTACAAATAGATGCACACACAATGGGGTTTAAAGTACAGAATGGCGTGATAAGAGGCACAAATAAAAATCACATGTGACTTAGAGATAGGCAAAGAGCTTCTTGAACCCATAGTATGTATTTTTCTGAGATAAGTGATAATTCCTAAAGAACCTGGAAGATATTAAGAAATGTATTTATGAATAGATGCACACAGAATGACAGTTTACGTACGGAATGGCGGGTTAAGTGGGAGCACCTAAAAACCGCAAGTCGAATTAGACATAGGAAAGAGTTTTCTTGAGTCCACAGTTTGCATTTTTCTGATATTAGGTGGATGTGTGGATGTTAAACCAATAGGACCGAGCAGGGAAGAGCCCGCAAGTGCCATGTATCAGTCTATGGCTGAAATGATAGTGCTAAAAAATATGAAATTGGCACGTGAGAAATCTTTCTAAACAAGTTGTCAAAAAGACTAACAGTTATAGACTGATATCAATTTTGGCATTTTTTTTTCAATGAAATTTGTTGTCATGTCTCGAAAAAATATTTTATGTATGCCAATACAGCTTTAGATTTGATATAATATCAACAATTCAGTTAGGTAGAAAATTGTCATGAACTTAAAGAAGACCTTTCATATGGTTAACCAAGGAGTTTTATTTCAAAAACTCAGAATGGACACAAGAGATAAGGAAAGATAATTACTTGACAGGGCAAGGTAAGGTATCGTTTTTATGCCTTGATTTTTCTCTTAATGAATAATTTTGATATACATTCCTTCGGATTTCCACTGGCATGTCTTTTCAGATGTTGAGCATTTATTCATTTTAATTTTCTGTTAACATTCTACTTTAAAAAGTGCATTGCAACAGATGTAAACTCATTATCAAATAGTCATGGTACACGAGAACAAGAGGGAATGTAATTTTTCTTCATTTCTTGCTCCACGTCCAATGTGATCATCTTGACTACCTAAATTTCGCAGCAATAAAGATGATGGTCAAGATTTTATCGCTGCTTTAAAATATAGCATGCACGGGGAAAAGCGAAAATGTTAAAGCAAAACAACGAGAAGAAGGAGGAATGTGAAACCGGCAATATTGTAAATCCATACGATATGTTTGTTTTTTAATCTTGGTATTACTATTTTCTTTTCTCGTTTTCAGGTCTGGAGGTTTTAAATTATCGAAATAAGATCTTAAAAATTTCGTGCGGAGGAAGCTCAAAAATCTATTCCAATCTTCCGTAGAAGGCTTCGAAACCAAGAGCTCTGAAGCATTAAATGGTCACTCCGAAACTGCAGCCTATAAAATAGCAGCTTAAACAAGCAGATGCTTGCAAAGTGGGCATCAACACGAAAAGCTAGAAAGTAAACCAATATATTTTTTTTCAAATGGGGCAGTTAATTTATAAATATAGATATATTTATTGTATGATGAAGTGATATTTTCGTTCTAAAAAAACATAATATGTATTTTTTTTTTAATGAAGGCTATACTGAATTATGTTTATTAGAGTGCTTTGAATTTTGGACTAAAATTTGAATAATAACTTACATAATCTTTGATATTCCCACTTTTTGCAAAAGTAAGTATTTAAAAAATATATTTTTAAATAATTGAAACATAAATAACATCTATTCACGGGGTCACCACTGTGTGTTGTAAATGTAGGTATTTAGCCAAACGGATTTATTCAAAGGTATAGTTTGTTTTGTATCCTAGCTTTCGGTCAGTATCGATCGTGACTTTGGTCAGGGCTAAAAATTATTTTTACATAATAATGTATAATATTGTCACGGCTAGCAACCATCCAAATGTTTTGGTGCTACCCTATATATCTGGCCTTGCCGCGTCTACGTATGGGTCATCGCCGGCCGCGAAGATTCAGAAACTCTAGATGCCCTGTTCGAGAATATTATAGAGTGGCCTCGCTTCTCCGGGAGTATTCGTGATAGACATTAGATTGTATATAAATAGCGGATAGCGGCGAATTGTAGATAGTTAGTTAATCATTGAGTGTTGAACTGTAAGATCTAATAGTTGTAAAGTTATAAAGAGTAGTTTAGTGTTTTTAATTGTACAGAGTAATAAAGAATAAAGAGAGCATTAGTTGAAAATAATAAAAGTTGTAATTTCGTCCAGAACCCACGGGAAAACGTAACATTCGGTGTAAGAAGTCGGATTGTGAAGAAACGGGACTTGTGAAGTGTTCTTCGAGGAGAGAAGAGGGTACAAGTACGTGAACGAGGTCGTTATTACTGGTGGTTTCTGCGAACATTTCATAACATTCTATGGTCAATACAAGGCAACAAACGGCAGAAATGGACCAAATAAATAAAATGTTGGCCGATTTCATGGAAAATCTAAATTCTGAGAGACAAGCAGAACAGGACAAGCTTCAGAAAATGTTACAAGATCAAGAAGAGAATGAACGTAGAAGGCAAGCGGATCGGAAAGAGGATGAACGTAGAAGGCAAGCGGATCAGGAAGAGGATGAACGTAGAAGGCAAGCAAAACACGAGATAAATGGCAAGCGAAACAGGAAGAGGATGAGGGTAGAAGGAAGGCAAGCGGAACAGGACCAGCTTCAGAAATGGATGTTGGATGTAATTGTAGGCGAGCAAGGAGAATTGCAGAAAATATAGGACAGGCAAAATGAGAAATTTGAAAAAGAAGTAGACAATATACAAAAAGAAGTTGGAAACGTACAGAAAGAAATGAAGAATCTTCAGATAGAAGTTACCAGACTAAAAAATCAAGGACCCACCGAATGGATATATAAAAACCTCCAACGTATAACGGTCAAACATCCTGGACAATGTACAGAAGACAATTTGAAGCCGCTGCTGTTGCCAACGGTTGGAATAACGAAGAAATACCACTAGTGGTAGCGCTTATCTGCCCTGGAATTACTACAGACCATTCCCATCAGCCAACAGGGGAAATATGACATACTTGCAGTTGCCCTGAAGAGACGCTTTGGCGACCAACATAGAAGACAGCTCTATCAGGCACAAGTAAAGTCTTGACATCAGAAGCCTGATGAAAACCTGCAAGAGCTTGAGGCAGACATTATACGTCTCATTCAATTGGCCTACCCGGGAGCAACAGAAGGATTTCAAGAGGAACTTGCTGCCCAATATTTCGTGGATGGTATCAGAGTTCCAGAAACTCAGAACATGCTACGTCTAGCCAAATTTGATAACAGCAGTGAAGCTTTGGGTAGAGCGCTAGAAATCGAGGTGGCATGTAAGCCAAAAATCAGGGCCTTATCCATCCAGGAAGAAAAGCCGACAAACAGCTGTGAATTAACTGAGATGGGCGAAATTTTGAGGAAATTAACGGAAGTTCTTCAGAACACGGGGAGATTCCGGGAACCAATAGATAGGCCACGTAACCGAGATACCTCAAATCAGTTCTATAGGTGTGGCAGGACTGGGCATTTCAAAAGATACTGCCGAGTACAACTACGGTCTTGATCTCCATCCAGAGACGCCAAGGCCTCAAGGTCAAATCAGGAAAACTTCAATTAGTCAGCATTACGTCTCCATAAAAAGCCTAGGACATAGGACATAACGTCGATAGTCTAACTATTAAAGGAAAGATCAACTGAAAAGCCATTATAATTACTCTTGACACAGGTGCGGCGGTATATTTGGTAAGGTCCAACAGAGTAAATAGAGTAGAAGTCCTACCCATATCGAATATCGAAGAATGTAGTTTTACGTACATTACCGGTGAAACTGCTGACGTACTTGGAGAAATGGATATTGAACTTCAACTAGGACCAATTAAATTACACCACACAGTGTTAGTAGCCGACATAGACGACGAAATTATTTTGGGGATAGATCTCATCGGTCAACATGAATTCTCTTTTGAGAAAAAACAACCTTCTGAAATTTGGCACCGAAGAGTTCATCCTTACGAAATCAGACGATTGCACACCGACTAAAGTAGTTGCGGCAGGTACTGTCAGAATAAGCGGAAATACTGACCAGATAATTTTTGGGAAATTGAAGAAGAATTTTGGAGGCTGCATCGGACTTATCCAGTAATAGCCACTTGCGAGCCGGTGCAGTGGGTAACCAGTTGCAAAACGCGGTCAGAAATAGCAATCTCAACATCACCTAAGGAAGTCCTAGAACAATTCCAGAAGTCATGGCTTCCTCTGTCTTTCGAAGAACTGAAGAAAGCTTCACAATTTATCAAAGAGCAGAGCACAGCCTTTGAAAGGAAAAATAGCAATACTGGAAAAACGAACATCATAAAACATAAAATCGACACTGGAAATGCTCACTTCAGACGGCCACATTCTCGGAGGTTATCAGTGACGAAGCAGCAAGAGGTTGCCACATTAGTGAATAAAATGCTTGACGGTGGAATTATTGAAGAGTCGTCAAGCACATGGTCTTCTCCTGTTGTCTTAGTCACCAAGAAGGATGGGACTACCAGATATCAGAATCTGCGTGGGGTATAGAAGGCTCAATGACGTCAGCACGAAGGACAGCTATTCACTTCCCAGAATTAATTACACGTTGACGACACTAGGATCTCATTGGTTTTCAACACTCAAATTAAAGAGCGGCTACTCGCAACTAGGCATTAACAAGCAAGATAAGGAAAAGACTGCCTTTTGTACCGGAAGTGGAAGTTTAGGGTTATGCCCTGATCGAGAATATTATAGACTGTATCGCTTCTGGAAGTATTCGTGATAGACTTTAGATTGTATATAAATATCGGATAGCGGCGAATTGTAGTTAGTTAGTTAATCATCGAGTGTTGTACTGTAAATATCTAATAGTTGTAAAGTTATAAGAGCAGTTTAGTGTCTTTAATTGTATAGAGTATTTAAGAATAAAGACAGTATTAGTGGAAAATAGTAAAAGTTGTAATTTCGTTCAGAACCCACGGGAAAAACGTAACAATATATAACAATTTTATGGTAACTTACAGTACAACAATAATATTAATAGATACACTCAAATGTACTAACTCCGCCTGTGATGGTTGATGGGTGGATCGACTAGCTCATTGACCATCACTGCCGGTCCCAAGCCCGGATAAAGGAGGAGGGTTGAAGGGTGAGGCCAGCAACCTGCTCTTTCTAAAAAGACATAAACGCTCACAGAACTGACATGTCAGCCTCGGAACCCGAACGGATTAATGACACCGATACAGCACGAAAAAGGAAAAAACGAGTATGGAAAAGGAATGTAATAAGATTGGGTAGCTGGAACATTACATCATGGACCCACAAAGACTGCGAGATAATATTGGAAATGGAGAAAAACAAAATAGACATCTGCGCTCTCTCGGAAAGTAAGAAAAAAGGCACTGAAAATCAAAGATACCAAAACTACACATTATTTTATAGTGGCGTTGACAAGAACATGAGAGCTAGAGGAGGTGTAGGATTAATGGTCAATAAGAAATTCGATACGAGTATCAAGGAAGTACAATATATAGTTTGCAGCATCATACAAGTGACAATGGAACTGGCGGAGGAAACGACACACATACTAAGCGTATATGCACCAGATGCAGGTAAGCCGAAAGAAGAAAGAGAAGAATTTTTCCACACCCTGCAACGCACGCTAGAAAAGATACCCAGAAAAGACAAAGTCATCATCATGGGCGACCTTAACTCAAGAATTGGTAATTCGGTTATTCAGGGAATCATGCACAGTTTCAACGAAGAGACGATAAATGACAATGGCGAAATGCTGATACAAACATGTGCCCACAATGAACTACGTAGATATTAACAATACATATTTTGACCACCAGGAACAACAATACACACCTTCGTCAACACAAGAGGCCAAAAATCAGTCATTGATTACGTCATTACAAATAGGAACATACACGCCTCTGGGATACTCGATGTACATATATTAACATCAGCAAATATCGGAACACACCACGGACTAGTTCTATGTAATTACCGTACATCACACATAATAAAAAAAGGAGAATGGCTACTTACATCACAAAGTTTAATATAGAATCACTCAAGAACGAAAGCGTCAGAAAACTGTACCAAAACAGACTAGACGATAAGATCACTCGAAATACAATAACAGGAAGAGATAATGTAGAAGACGCATGCGAAAAAATAAAAAAACAATATAAAGGACAGTGCCAAGGAAGCCCTAGGAGAAAGAACAATAAACACAAATAAAAGAAACAATAAGCCATGGTTCACCCCGGAAGTCAAGGAATTGGCAAAAGAGAATAGGAACGCTTACATAAGGTAGGTACATCAACAACAGATCACCCGAAGAATATCAAGTCTACAAAAGAGAAAGAAACAAAACAACTAATGCGATTAAACAACTCAAAAGGACATACTAGGAAAAGTTCTCGGTGGAAATGGAACATGACCTACACGGGGGCCAGAAGAAGATCTGGAACATGCCGCGAAAGAGAAAAAAGCCAGTCAATGAGGAAGTAGTAATAAATACAATAGACCAAGAAACATGGGCAACATACTTTGAAAACCTATATGATAACAATAGCAAAAACAGCGATGATACAGAAATCGATCATCTCCAGGCGAACAACAGGAAAACACGGCCATACAGAGATAAAAGAACCGGAAATCTCCAAGCACTGACAACATTCCAAATCAATTACTTAAGTACGGAGGTCAAAAAATCGGAAAAGAATTAGTAAAATTATTCGGAAACCGAACAATACCCAATTAATGAAGAACTAGCATAACAATACCGATATACAAAAAATACCCAAAATCGAACCCGAAAAATTACAGAGGCATAACGTTACTAAGTAGACTACTAAAACTGCTAACAAAAATATTAACAGATAAAATAACTGATAAAGTAGGAATCAGCAAAGCTTCCGCTCAAATAGATCAACGATAGACGCAATATTTATGTTACGCCAATTGATAGAGAAATCCATTGAATTCAATAAACCAATGTTGTATGTACACATGCTTTGTAGATCTAAAGCAAGTATTTGACAATGTACAGCTTAAGGACGTAATCGACCGACTGAACCAAAAAAATGTTAATAAGTGCGTGCCACATAAACCTAAAACAGCAGCTTAACATAAACAATAAAACAATGATAAGAACAGAATGTGGTCTGACAAGAGAACTTAAAGTCTCATCCGGCATTAGACAGGGAGATAGTCTTAGCCCATGCCTTTTTAACATCATAATGGACCAAATAATTGAAAGTGTGAACGAAATCAATGCAGGATTCAGGATGAACAACCGCCGCCTGAGAATACACTGTTACGCAGACGATGCTGTCTTGACGGCAGAGAGCGAAGATGACCTGCAGCGCCTTCTCTACAGATTCAACCTAACAGCACAGAGGCTTAATATGCAAATTTCGATCGAAAAAACACAATATATGGTAATATCCAAAAATCCGATCCGATGTAAGTTGGTGGTGAATGAGCGCATTATACAGGTGATGTATTTCAACTATCTGGGGGTACAGGTATCGAGCAGCAGAAGTACAGTGAATGAGGTGGACAACCAGATCAGACAAGCCGTAAGAGTATCAGGATGTTTGCGAGATATTATTTGGAAGAACAAATATGTGACCACAGAGATCAAGACACGAATTTATAAGACCTGCGTCAGGGCCATAATGACCTACGCCGCCGAGACAAGAGCTGAAGCGTCTGTTATCAAAAGGAAAATGAGAACAGCGGAGATGAAAATCCTAAGAACAATAAAAGGGATCACATTGCATGACACGATACGCAGCAGTGCAGGACGTTGTCAGATGGGTGAGAGAGAGACGCCGGTGTTGGAGAGACCACATAGAACGAATGAGTCCAGACCGAATTGCAAAGTGGGCCAAAACACAAAAACCAAAAACAAGGCGCCCATCAGCTGGTAGGCCCCCAAAACGCTGGTACGAAAGCTGGACATCAGGATCACAGGAAGGCTGATGACAGAATTGACAGGACTTTGTTCTTTTACACTAAGAAGAAGAAGAAGACTCAAATGTACTGGTATTCCAACAACTTTTGCAACTTGCAGCCACGCATTTTTGATAATTTCCGACTTCTTGTAATTTGGATTTTTATCGTTTCACAAAGCCTGGATCTCACACTAATAATTCTCGGTTCACGTCATCTTGTGAACACATGTTTCTGGTTCTACGAACAGATCTCAACTAATTCCAACTTCCAACAGAGCAGCGCAACACTGCCGCTTTCCGCTCAGCGCAATGTAACACTGTCATGCAAATAACATTAAGGTGCGTATCGATTACGCGCGGCAAACCCTCGAACACTGGCTCGCGCGGCAGCCGCGCCTAATGGATACTGAGTTGCTGGGCGAGCCAACTGAATTATTGCCGCGCTCGAACACACCGCGGTGCGAACCAATCTCTGTCAGTTTTTAGGGGCGCGACAAAGATGCTTCAATTAGTTCCTCGCGCGCACATGTGACGGTTGTGTCGTTATTATTGGAATTCGCTCGCGCCGCAAAACGACGTTACTCTGTTTTAATATTTCAACCAACCACTATGGATAATCGAGATAAACGGTGTTAAAGATTTGCTAAAGAATAACAAATCTGCACATGACCACAACATATCGCTGAGGCCAAAAGGCATAAAATTATAGACAGACATACTGCAATACTCCTCAAAACTCAACGCCCTCGCCGTCTCAATCATCGTCACCTCAGCTTACAGTCCTATCTCCTCGCCCTCAGATGACTTCTCCTCAACTTACAAACCAATGTCTCCCGCCACCGACAGTATTATCATCATTACCACAACAATCATCCCCTGAAACTAGTATCGACGGATGTTTTAAATCGGACGCGGAATCTATTCAACACAATACATTTTCTTTCTAACTAGGTTCTAAATAAGTTTTTACTATACTAAGAATGCTAAGCAATTGCACACAAATAGTGAAATGCTAAATTGAAACTTTGTATTATTTACTTTCCTTTACACAATCTTTTAGAGTTATAGTGCGTCGCAAGCTTCCTGAACTATTCTTGAAATTGATTGTTTGTATATTCGAAAAAGGTATTGCAGGCTAGTATAGGGGTCTCCAGTCGCTAAAAACCGAGTTATAGCTAATCTTTCAGTCACTGAAATTGCATCTCGAAATTCTGTGTTCATTTTATTCGCATGTGGCTCAATTAATGGAATTACGTGCGCAAACTCTTTCAAAGATTTATTCAAACAATGTACAGTTACATTTACATTAACAATTGTAGGAAATGCTAGTCAAGGACACGATGAATTTTAAAATGTGTGTGTATCCTCGGCTAACATTCAGACCTTCTAACTATGCACCACTACAATTCTCAATCAAAATTAAAAGTTAAATTAAATTAAATAAATTAAAAAAATAATAATAATAAGTAAATAAATGCACTACAGGATATGGCTATGCATTCACACAGATATACAGGTATCAATACAGGTATAGACAATCATCTACGCAGAGACCCAGGTTATTTTTTTAGTAATAGATATATAGTTTGTTTTTACCCAGTGTCTAATTTTATTTTTAGTTAATTTTGTAATATAATGCTTATTTTTTATGGAGAGCGGCAGCAGATTTAACAATCTGGGTCCCGTAAAAGAAATATTTCTCTGAGTAGAAGAGAAACCCTGCAGAGACGTACAGAATCTCGATTCGGTTACGGCCCTGGTCCGCATCGAATGGTCAACCACATACTGAAAAATCCTATACTTTAAAGAAAAGTGAATAATTCTAGCGCAGTACAGTTGTCTTAGGTTTAGAAACTCAGTTTGAGAAAAAAGCAGTTCACTTGAATACATCAATAGAAAGGATTCACATGCTGACCCCCAGCACAATATACCATAGTTTAGGATTGATTCAGCCAATGAAAAATACCCCATCCTTGTCAATTTGAAAGTTAGAACCTGTCTTAGTTGAGAGAATTTGTAGACTAAATTTCTTATTTTTTTGCTAATGTAGTCAACATATGCATCCCATTTCAAGAATCTATCAAAGTACACACCCAAATACTTTATATAAATTGACAATTACAGTCTACTGAGACACTATATGAAGAGTTATGTAAGGTAATGCAATCTTTGTCTGATATGCCCCGTTTAGTCATAGAGAATGATAAAAATTTTGTCTAATCAATATTTAAAGTTAGTTGATTTGAGTCTAACCAGCACTTTATTTTGTGTACGTCCAACTCAGCCATCGTGTACGCATCAAGCCATGAATTACCAGCGAATAATAAGGCAGTATCATCTGTAAAGCATACAATTTTGCCACTGACTTTTAAGTGTAAGAGGCTGTTTACATTCACCGAAAACAGGATGGGGCCCGACACTGTACCTTGAGGTACGCCAACCTCCACTTTTTGAATTTCACTATAAGTATCGCTTATTTTCACTCTCTGGTATACATTCTCTAAGTAAGAGGGTGGAGGATACACTGGAAAACAGGGAGGTGATGCTGGCCGCCTTCCTGGATGTGGAGGGGGCGTTTGACAACACCTCCTTCGACTCAATAACCAGATCCCTCGGGCAAAGAGGAGCTGAGGGCACTTGCTGTCGGTGTATTAACTCCATGCTGAGGGGAAGGTTGGTAGAAGCAACCGTCGCTGGGAGCGCGCTGGTGGCTCGGGTGCATCGAGGGTGTCCGCAGGGCGGGGTGCTGTCTCCGCTCCTGTGAAACCTGGTGGTGGACGGCCTACTCAGGGCGCTCACGGATGGGGGACACTGTGTACTCGGATATACTGATGACATAATCATCATCACCCGAGGAAAATTTAACGCAACGGTTAGAGAGCAGATGCAAAATGCTCTGAACCGGACTACAAGATGGGTAGATCAGGAGGGTTTAAATATCAGTCCCAACAAATCTAACATCGTAGCTTTTACTCGAAGGCACAAGGTGGGGGATCTAGGACCACTTAGCCTGAGAGGACAAAACATACAGATCTCGAACGAGGTAAAGTATCTAGGGGTAACATTGGACTCGAGACTTACCTGGAACCGACATCTAGAAAATATTACCAAAAAAGCGGTGGCATCACTCATGATTATCAGACACTTACACGGGAAACAATGGGGATTAAGACCAGACATGATGTATTGGACATACAAAATGGTGGTTAAACCTATCCAAACATACGCCTCTCTGGTGTGGTGGCCCAAGACACAACAGAGAGGTGCGATTTCCCAACTGGTCAAGGTACAAAGAATTGCCTGTCTAGGAGTGCTGGGGGCAATGCGGATCACCCCAACTGCGGCCATGGACACCCTCCTGGACCTCCCACCCCTACATTTTGTGATAAGGGGGGAAGCCAGGTTGGGGACACATAGACTGCAGCAAACAATCACCGTTACTAGAAGGACGGGACATATGGCAATCGCTGACCTTGTGAAGGGAGATGTTTTAATCATGAAAACGGACCACATGCAAAAGCGATACTGTCTCAATAGATCATTCGAGGTGAACTTTCCAAGTAGAGCCGAATGGAAAAATGGACTAACAGCTATCAGAAAGCAGGACCAAACCTGGTTCACAGACGGGTCAAAAACTGCAACCAGTACTGGATCAGGAGTCTATTCTGCCAGTCAAGGTCAGAGTAAATACTATGCACTGGGTATGTATGCTTCTGTTTTCCAAGCAGAGGTATACGCCATACTTCAGTGCACCATAGAGAATAATAGGAGGGCCACAAACAATCGGCGGATCCTAATATTGTCGGACAGTCAAGCGGCACTAAGAGCTCTACTGAGCTCTACTCGCCAGGAGAGGATCAGAAACAAAAACTAATCGGCCCAAAACCGGCCCTGGGAATACCAAAAAGTATGACCCGGAGCCACATCAAAGACTGGGTTCAAGAAGAACATCGACGTCACGGGGCCGAAATCCCCAGGCACAACCATGGAAAGGAATTTATTGGCCTACCATGTTAAAAAAGGACCGGAAAAATGCTACGTATGAGCAGAGACCGGTTACGAATCATAACCGGTCTTTTGACCGGTCATGCACCGCTAAAGGTACACCTGAATAGGATGAGTCTGTATAACGGAGACCTCAATTACAGACTATGCAATAAGAAACCGGAATCAGCCAGACACATCCTGATCAACTGCGAGGCACTGGACCGCAGGAGACTCAGCATCTTTGGGCAACCAAGTATATACCCAGAGATACTAATCAAACACCCAGTAAAAGACCTGTACGGCCTCCTACAGGACACAAAAATACTGGAGTGGCTATCTTAGAACGACATAGGCTCATCACAATAAGCCTGTACAGACTGCAGTGCTATATGGCGACGTACGTCGGACAGGCCTAGGGGTAAAAAAAGTAAGATCCAAATAATCTATGTACTACACCACGAATTCCAATGCTTTCAAGACGTTTGAGTAGAATAGTGTGAGCAACCGTATCGAAAGCCTTTTTTATGTCCAAAAAAACTGCTACTGGTTTAAGACCCACATTCATACTATGTGTAATAAATTGGTTGACTTCATAAAGCGCATTATCGGTACTAACGCCCTGCTTAAAATCCAACTGATATGGAGATATGTTGTCATTCTCCTCAAGGTAGTCCCATAGCAGATTTAATGCACTTTTCAACTAGACACTGCACAAAGCTATAGGCCTGAAGTTGTTTATGTCGGTTTTATCCCCACCTATGTGGATTGGAATCACAACAGAATATTTAAAAATTTTAGGATAATACCCGGATCAGAAAATGGTATTGATTAAGTGCAATAATGGTCTCATAAGACTTTTGTGATTCTCTTTTATAACTCTTGAGGAGATACCGTGCTCTCCGCATGAGGTGGTGTTTTTAACGAGCCAATTATATCAATAAGTTCCATCTCGTTAACAGGTCCAAGAAACAGGGATTTATCCGATAGATTTCCGTACGTTTGCGATATTGGCACTATTTTAGAAGCAAGTTTTTTTCCAACTGAGCCAAAGAAGTCATTCATTTCATTGGCTATCTCTTGCAAGTCAGAGGTCATTTGTCCATTTTCTTTTTTTATAAGTTTAATACTAGTGTTTTCTTGGTAGTCATTAGAAGCCTCCCGAATACTTTCCCTCATTTTTTTTGATCATCTAATCTTTGAGTTATTTTATTTTTGTAGTAAGAATATTTTGTTTTTTTTATAATTTTTGACAAGCAATCTCTCTATTCAGTGAATGTTTTAACAACTTTTGGACAATGATTAGATCTTACCTCAACTTTTTTAAGGTAATTTCTATGCCGAATACATTTAACAAGGCTTGTAGTGATCCAAGGTTTCAAGCATCTATACTGAATAGGTATTAGTGTTAGTTTAGTGCTCTTATCTAAGTAAAATTTAATTTTTTCTGTTAAAGTTTCAGCTATAGTATCAGGTTGGCTTTCAGTCAGAATGCTTTGCCACGATTCATTATTTAGGAAATTATGCAACGTACCAAAATATGTTCTTTGACGGAACTTATTAACCTGCCCAGACTCGCCACAACGCCTAACTCTATACTCAGTATTATTGGAAAATGATCCGTAATGTCACTGTTGATAACAGCCGCATCACAGTTTTTCGATGCTTTAACAAAAAAATTATCTAAGCACGAATATTTTCTGGTGGGTATAGTAATATATGGAAAGTATCCCATACCTGATAAGCAATTAAGATAATTTGTCCTTTTTATCCAATAAATTAATGTTAGTATCCCCCGAGAAAATCTCTATGGAGCAAGGGGAAAAGTGTCCCTGCGTGAGTAGGTCCAAAATTATATCAGAATATATTTTTTCATCTAAACTGGGCAGCCTATAATGTCCCATTAGCCCTATTTTTATATTATTTTTGGTTAGCTCTATACGCAAAAATTTATGGTTTTGTATGTTTATTACTCTATGCTGCAGTACTAAGTCAGTTTTTACATAAATAATGGTGCAATCGCACCAGTTCACAGAACTTTCATTATGGAAAATGGAGTATGACTCAATATTAAAGTCCGCGCAATGTTCTACCGTGTGAGTTTCAGACATGATTATTACATCGTATACTACCTCTAATGAACATAATAATAATATGAAATTGTCCAGATTAGTTTTAATCTCTCTAATGTTAACATGTATTACATTTAACCATCCAAAGTAAATTTACTACGTCATTAACAGTGTTACAGAACACATTCGAACATGGACGATAGGAGTCCAATAGATTGTTAGTTCATTTTTAGTATACATAAATGATTACAACAATACAAAGTATCTACAGTAAGAGAACAGTTTTAAGCACTTATTGTCCTTTTTCAGAGAGGATCCTTTGTAAGTGTAGTGCGTTGCGCACCCTAATAATTTTCTCACCCTCGTTCCTACGTAAGAGCACTGATCCATTTTGGTAGCACACATATTTGTATCCCTGATTCTTACATTTTTTAGCTTCCTTTAGTAAGTTATAGGTTAGCTCAGATAAGTATTCATTTATATATATTCTTGTGTTAGACGTATTTATTCCACATGATTGCGTGCTTAGTACATCGACTTGACGGCGTTTTTTAATACATTTTTTACTATTTCCTACAGTCGATATTCTTGTAAAATTTTTTATTGTATCGTCAATGGCTTTATATTATATCATGTCTTAGGGAAGTCTCACACCACCATACTGCATTCTATTAAAATATAATTTCTTCATTCCACCATTAAAATATAATTTCTTCATTCCATCAATTCGTGCCTGAAATGGCTGGCGCAGCAAATGATGTTTTACCGCGGATAAACATGGTGCCGGGATAAACATGATGCTTCCGAAAAACCACTTGAGTCCTGTAGAATATTTTACTCAGATTGAAAAGTAAACAAAGTCAAGAAAACGATTTTGGTATATACTATGTATTCCTACTTTTTGTACTCTATCAAGCAAAAGTCAGTAAATGATTTGAATCTTGTATTAAGTTGTACTCACCCTTTTATCTTTGACATTATCAAAATGATAACCCTTATAAAAAGCAATAGTGCTTAACGTTCGAAGCCCGCGAAGCCTTTTCTGTGGTTCAACTTCCAAGAGCCTTAGCAAAAGATCTCTACACGGCATTTCCAGAAATACATCTCTTGGCAGCACTGTTTTGCTTCTTGGAGGTTCATGTGTATCCGAACAGAGCTCCATTGTCGGCATCTGCAAAGAATAAGGTATAAGAGGTAAGTGACTGTAGAAGGCGAAAATTAGAAATTAAATAATTTTAAAGGACGATTGCAGTATGTTTCTTTCCGAAATGTATGGTTTTTGAGTTACGCAGCATTATTGCATTGTTAGGAGGGAAAGTTGATCACGTATTCAGTCTAAGCTCTCGCAACATGATCGTTTGTTTTGTTATCATATTTCACGAGAGTTGGTTGCAGATAATGCATGTTGCCATAAAAGAACCCAAAAATAGTCATGTCGCTTTGAGGAGTACATCATGAGTATTAGTAGAATAACACTAAGTGCCAGTTTCTCAAAGCCCGAATAACTTTATTCCTAGAATAATTACTACGGTTACAATTATTGTATTAACAATCGTTGTCATAGGAACTATTTGAAGAATAAAGTTGTCCATACTCTAAGAAACTGGGCACAACTAATGTAAAAATTTATATTAACAAAAATAGGTTTAACCTGAATATGTTATCCAGACAACTTTACGAAACCCCTTATCAATTGCTGGTGCTGTCAAGGTAGTAGCTTTTTCATTAAAACAGATCTTTTAGCCCATAAAATCGTATTCAATTCCGTTAATTCAAACCACGCTTCAATGCTGTTGAATTTGGTATAAAATTGTAATTATTCCCAGCAATCGATCAGTAGTTTGTCGTAGTTTGTCTTGAATTACTGCGGTCTGTTATCGTCAAGCATAAAATCACTTGTGGCTATAAATTTCCAATCTCGTCCGGGTATATTTTCACTTCTAGCGATATGGTTACGGAAAATCTTCACAGGTTTCTGACTGACTCCAATTGTCATAGTTTTACGAGACAATACGTCTTTTGATTTCGGTGTAATAATCAAACTCACTTATGCCATATTATCGTTTTCTTGTTGTTTTAACTTATTACTTTACTGATTTGACTGTGCATTTTACTTTTATGTTTATGTTAGTTATATTTTTCGTCTGTCTTATTATACCTGGAATGAGGGTTTTAATCCTACGTTTTAGTTTATTTAATCTTATGTCCTCCTTTTAGTAGCAATCATGTTAATTCATGTTTGACTTGTTTTACATTTTTATTTCTATATCTTCATCTTCTAAATCCTATGATTTTATTTTATCTCTCCTTAAATTTTTATATATGGAGATTTAATTTTCAAGGCATTTTTTTTATTTTTACTCTAATTATTATTGTAACGGGCTACGATTACATACGATAACCCATATACGATAACCCGGCTTCTGGACGAAATGGCGAAGGATCAAAATAAAAATTTACGTAGAGGTCGACTATGGAATGACATATTCCAGGGGGGAAAATAATCAAACATCATATTATTTATTGAAATAGACTACAAAAAAAGTATATAAACATCACAATAGTACTAGTATTGGAAAAGCATGAAACCCAATCCATTAAACTAGGTATTCTAAAGCAAATATTTCATATTTATGTATTTACATATCAAATGCACAGGCCTTCTTATGAATAGTTAACTTTACACAAACGGCATATAGTTCCAGCTGGAACCACAAAGCTTTGTTGTATATTGGTATTTTCCCCTGGCTTTTGTCTTATTATGCTGCCTTTCTAAATGGGGAAAGAAACCCTTCTTCTAATCATTTGGCTTATTTTCATTGGTTCGGTTCTGTGATGCAGCTTGATGTCCACCCGCTGGTTTCACCTGATTATGGCTTTTAATCGCTGATTCGAGGTATTTTGGCATCTGGATTGCATTTCAGCCTTTCTTGGAGAGTGTGTCTAAACGAAAACAATAGTGATAGATTGTTTACAGATTAGCCGAGTAATTGGAGTTTGGACTGTAGTGCATGCCGAGTTATATTTTAAGGTTATCTAGGGAGATATAACACTGAAATTGGAACTTACTTGTTGTACATTTGTTGGTAATTCTGTGGTAATTTTCTCGTTGATTTATACTTGATAATACAGTCTGTCTAGAAAGTATCCGGAAAAAAGAAAATACAATAAAAAATTTCGGTTTAAATTTTTATTACTTGAATTATAAAATTGCCCCAAATACTTCATATCATTTACATATACAACCTCCATTTATTTCTAAACGCTTCCCTATACGTCCAAATACACCCGAAACTAGGTGACCGTCATAATGTTCGGTGATGATGGTCCAGGTGTAACACTGACCGAATCAAATATGTGTTACTTTATGGTATTACTCGTTCCACTTTAATGTTTGTTAGTCCCCATAATATGTTTTCAATGAGACTCAGATCGGGTGAAGCTGCTGCTATGAATTTGTTGCCAATTGGTGTTCTTGCATTCAAGCTTAAATATAAACAGCACCGTGCATTATACTGCTGAATATGCCACCCCCTCTGGAAACATAAACCGTTTCGTTCCGGAAAACCTTCTATAATGGCACAATACTTTGCACTGTTAACGGTACCATCAACTATACAGCGAGGTGTAGTACCATGCTCCCGAAATCATTACTGGAAATTTTGGAATTTGGTCTGTAAAATTTTTTCTTAATAAGATTTATGGGTGAGTTACACAAAGCTGGAAACAACTTTCGTCAGATATAAGAACATTGCTGAAATTATCTTCTTGAAAACGTTCACAAAATCAGTATCATTGAAGGGATTTTTTTAATTTTGAGATGTACCATGCTAAATTTTTGAAACCTTAGGAGCGGATTTTGTAGCCCCAAGGCCGCTAGAGCGTTTTAAATGTTTCCGCAAATCCTACGCGGTCTTCTCGAAACTGGTCTATGCCTCATATCTGTGCCGTTTTTATTATCTTTATTGTCTCATATACTGGGCTTTTTTCGAGTCCACTCAATTACACTAAATCTATAAGAATAGACGTTTGTACACCTTTTCTATACGAAGATTCTACCTCTCTTCATTTTTCTACTTTCGACATTATTTCACAAATCTTCAGCCTGCTTGCAATCAATAATGTTTGACAGATAGTGTTGCCATGCTATTTTGACCGTAGCCTACTATCCGGAGAACGTACTTGATGCATTACTTTTGTCTTGGAATATTTCGAAAAAGAAATATATTAAAATTAGGAAAAACAAAATTCCGGATACTTTCTAGACGGACTATATATTGTTTTGCTTAGGTGATTACGGAATATTTTCATTTTGGGAATGAAACATTGACGTTTGTTAGAAGTATGTCATGTCACTTCGGATTTGGACCATAGACTCATAGACGATCGGTGGAAGTCGCATCGGATCCGTCCGTCGATATCGACTCGGGAACCACTCTAATTCGCGTTGCATTTACTGTAGGATTTAGCTATCATACGCTTGAATTTGCTGATTATATTGAATGGTATCAATGGTTAGCACTTTAGGTTTGTATATTGACGGAGCATTCCGCTGAATATCCGTTGGTAAAGTTCGATAATATTTAAGCTCGGAGTGGATTCGGTCCTACGACAAGGAAATTGTTCTATGTTTCATAGGGTCTGTGGGTGTAACTTTCGCGGTATAATTTGACAGGTCCCTGGACAGGCGCGTGGTCTTCACGGTCGACACGGTTGCCAAGTTAATGCCTAATTTCGCATAATGCTATTAGTGGCGCGTGATGATTGTAATTTTAGACTACCGCATAACCCTTGGGTTATATATTCCCACTAAGCATTTAAAAGTAGGGTCTAACTGATTCAAATCATTTCGATAGTAGGTCACTTTATCGCTTATTTTGGCGAATCCGGTAGTATGACATCATAACTTTCTAGTACTTTGTCACAAATAGGGACGCTGCTGCCAACATAGCATGTTGGGCCGCACGATGATGATTCTGCTAACCTCGTCATTCTCAGTGCAAGCCAATTTAGTTTTTATGTGATCTTGAAGGAACCAGTAGGTTTCAGTGCCTAGCCCTCGAAATTGGGAATTTTCGTTGAGATACTGATATTTAGTGTGAAATATACAGTGCCCTAGTTAGGGAATTATTCAACGAAGCCCTTGAGCAGGATTGTGGTCGTCGATGGTTTCTCGTCTGATGGATGATTGTAGGTGAAGGAAGATTTGTAGATTCGACCACCTGCGCCCACGTATGGGGATTTGACTTTCGGAGCTGACACATGCTTGAACCCCGTTTAACATCTAAAGGTATGTTGTTTGAATAATTTTGGTACAGTTATTGTTTTGTTCCGTTATTTGTTGAGGTTCTCTACCTGTTTCCTCCTATTTTGGCTTGATCACTGTTCTAATTTGCCCTATTTGTTTCAGGGGTTTCTATTTTTGGACTTATTATTTTTGGATCCTTGGATTTTGGAGTTTTGGTTTTTATGGGTCTTTCATTGTCCTCCTGCGTTCCGGTTTCCTTCCTGGGTTTCCAGACTGCATACTGAGACTCCTCCGAACTACACGTGGTTTCGGAGTAACCATCAAGTTAACTGCGTGACTCACTGTCTGATCCAAGCCTCAACGCTTACGGAGTGTGTGTTCTCGACCTTGACTCTCCAGTGATTCGACGAACACCTGGATTCTGGATGAACTCACTGTTGGCTTGATAACGTATCAGATAAGTCATATTTTAGGATATTATCTAGTGTATTTTGGGACTTTTATTTTATTTCATTTGATTATTGTGCTTTATTTGATTGGTGATTTAGGGCTACTTAAATTAAAGTTTCGGTGAATTTGATTAATGAGGGTGATTAAAGATTTTGCTTGATATAAAATATAGCGACCTTCGAATTATTTGGGAATAACTAAGGATCGTTCTCAATAGCTAGCATAGGTATACTGGATTATCCAGCTAATCCGGAAAGTATCGGCGTATTATTAATTAATTTCAGCGTAGTCTTGATCGCCTGTTTTACTTCTTTTCAGCGTAGTCTTGATTGCGTGTTTTATTTCTTTCAGCGTAGTCTTGATTGCGTGTTTTATATTTTCCAGCGTTGCATGATATAAATATTTTTTGAACTGTTCGTATAGCAACATAGCATATCGATGCGTACTCATGTAGGTTTATCTTTGGTACCGACACTAATTAAGAGGTGGATATTTTACTTACATTAATGAATATTTTACATACATGAATCTCTAGTACATTTGAACTAGCACGTTAACTTCTCGCTTTTTGATTAGAGTTATTTAGAGTGTCGAAGTAGAAGAAGTTATCATATTTTTATACCGGATAGGTTGATAGCACCAATCAAGTGCATGTAAACGACACGTGATCACGTCTTCGTATTTATAGGGCGCCGCCGCCGTACACATAACATAAAGTACTGCTTAATTTTTTAACGGTTACTTTTAATATTCCATCTTTAACATAATATATATTAATTGTCACAGCTACATATACAAGAAATTATTCTTGTAGCAATTATTTTTCCTTATATAATTCAAAAGTATAGTCACCAATACGGAATATATACTTGTTATTTTTGTTTATTTGCGGTGGTATTTTTTTTAAATTTGTTTCCCGTTTCGAGTTTTATCAATAGGTTACAGCGGGGAGGAGAGAAATTCCTGGTTATTGGTCGAATCTCACTGAAGATCCAACATCAGGGAATGGCGATAAGTTAACCGCGTGGCGCTCGGGCATGATAACTCACCACGACCCTTCTCCACTGTCTGGGGGCCGCCATTGTTCCTGCACTAAAGGCTGTACCACCGATTGTGAGCTTGGAGAATTTGTGTTTGTATTTTTTTGGGAACTGAGCGTTACATTATCAAGTAGAGTTGACTGTTGAACCAAGGCTTTGATCATGCCATGGATATTTCAGAATAAATTATTTCTTAAATCGACAGCCGGGATTTTAAATGCAATATGCTGTTTTCAAGAGTTCAAAAAAAAAAATAAGAAAGTGGCAATTGCCGAAATATCTTCTCTGCCGAAACTGAGACATTTTGATCCAACTAAAAGAAACAGAAAACAGGAGAAATTAGAAGAACTTACATCTTCTTCCTATAAATCCGAACTGGAAATCAAACTGGCTTCCCAAAAAGACAAAAAAGTTTAACAAGAAATTTTGCAAAATCACAAGCCGCTGGAAAACAAAAAGAAATGAAAGGAAAAATAGGATATCCTAGAACACCCAAGAAGATGAAGCTAAAACCTTTTGCATCTATTGTATCGAAAGATATGGAATAACAGAAGAAACTGAGATCTTGCTGGTTGTAGGGGTTTTTTTAGAGTGTGGATAAGTATTTTTTGGCCACTTTGACTTAGTGTTTTTTTTATTGAGGCTTGATGCTTAAACACAACTTTTTATTTTTTATGTGATTTTTAAATTAATGTATTTTAACTGTTTTTGATGACATATGTATATTAGGGTGTATATATAGTGTAAATATTTCTAGTTTTGTCTATTGTATTCTACGTTTTACTTTTTTACACTTTAATGTTTGCTTTTTGTAGTAATGACCCATTTTAGGTTTAATTTACGGAATACTGTTAATAATGATTTATTTAGCTGCTAGGTTTTTGTTGCAGCTTTGTCAATGATCTACTTTTTATGTACTTCTGACAATAAAGCATATTTGAGTTGAATTGAGTTGAATATTAACTTTAGTTTTTAAATTCAACTTTATTTCTAACAAGTCTTATACCCAAATTCAATTATTTTCGAAATATTGACATTTGAAAATCCATATCTTGTAGAATTTGGAAGGCCCTAACATCTAAAATGGTCTGCAATTGTTTTTAATTTAATAATCTATCTAATGGCGTAAACTTTCGGTATAACCCGAAATAACAAAAACCGACAAATTATTTCCGGTTAAACCTAAGTTGAGGGTATAAAATAGTCTATTAAAAACGCCTTCACAAGTGAACAAACGTAACCATATTTCGTAAACAATTGGTGTCAGTTGTAGAGTACACCATTATGAAATATTCTCAGAATCCTTCCTGGAAATATAAAATTCAAATGTTATTTTAGATCTTCTATTTAAAAAAAAATATAGTTTACATATGGCTTTCTTAACAGTCGATATAGTAGAAAAATATCTAAACTTAGAAAATATATTGATATATGATGCTTCTACGAAAACATTTTATTTGCATAGATAATTTGTGGTTTCCAGATTATTCTGCTGCACTGTATAGACGCTACTTTTATACTCGTATCGGGTCTGCGAGGCGCATAAATAAATGGATCGCAAAAAGGATGTTGCTAGTCAAAACTGTCAAGGTAAATGTAGATTCTTCGTTCGGCACATCAAAAAGTATTAAAAGGATTTTCTTCAATCTGTCTGTATTCAGAGTAGCACCTGCATGATTTGAACTGCATCGGCTTTTTGTGATAAACATTGTACGTAACCGACCAATAGATAAATAAATCGAACATTTTACATCTCCACGTAATATACTGCTAGGGTTCTGTGCCCACGTTTTACATATACAACATACCTATTTGAAGAACAAAACGATTTTACACCCTGAGCTTTTCAATCATTTGCAAAATTCATACTTTATAAGTATAAGTATGCAGATTAATCAAAATTCTTTTAATTCTTTTTGATGTGCCGAACGAAGGATCTATATTTACCTTGACAGTTAAAAGATCTAAAATAACATTTTAATTTTATACTTCCAGGAAGGATTCTCAGAATATTTCATAATGGCATACCCTACAACTGACACCAGTTGTTCTCGAAATACAACTGACGTGTAAAAATTGACGTTTTGTTCACTTTTAAAGGCCAGAATCGGTTACATGATGCAACTTTCTCTCAGTTTTTAATAGACTATTTTAAACCCTCAACTTAGTTTTAACCGGAAATAATATGTCCATTTTTGTTATTTCGTGTTAAACGGAAAGTTTACGCAATTAGATAGATTATTAAATTAAAAACATAGAATTGCAATCAATTTTGGATTTTAGACCTTCCAAATGATATGAATTTTCAAATGTCAATATTTCGAAAAAAATTCAATTTGGGTATAAAATTACAAGATCAATCGACTTACCTGTAAGGAAGATCGATCGGAATT
>MU183822.1:0-20205 GCA_016904865.1 Pissodes strobi
GCATTTAGTTTTCTTAAGTTCCAACCCTGTGAAGTAGTTTTTACCGGTCTGGTTTTGTCTTCAGTCCCCTGTATGTCGAAAGAGATATACCTGTGGTCGCTAAGACTTTCTTTTTCGTCGACTTCCCAGTTCGCAATACGACTGGCCATGTCCGCAGTTGAGATGGTCAAATCCAGCACGGAGTCGTACCCCTGCACCACGAATGTTGGTTTTTCACCTTCGTTTGCGATTATCAGGTCATGCTGAGCTAACCATTCAGTTAGGAGTAATCCCCGGTTGTCGGACTTATTCGCACCCCATTGCGGAGATTTAGAGTTGAAGTCCCCAGTTATTACGACGTTTCTATTTACTGCGAGATAATGCCCGAGCTCTTCAAGAGTTTGCTCCAAGTCGGCGATGTCTTTGTTTGGCGAACAATAACATGAGAAGATTGAGAAGTGCGGTGTACTAGCATAACAAAAGCCATGACCTCCACCGTGACTTTCTACGATGATATTAGGGTCCATAATCTTTAAGGCAGCTACTCGTTCTGTGTCGCATACCCAGTCTTTCCTGTTTTCTAGAGCTCTAATATTTGGTTCGCTAACTAGTAGAAAGCTTGCTCCTATTTCCTGTGCGGTGGCTAAGGCCATGTCATGGGCTTGTTTGCTTCTGTTTGTATTGATCTGAAGAATCTTTGTTTTACTGTTCATTTGGAGTTGAGTTGTCTTTAAACTTGGGACATTTACTACTTGTGGTCTGATGGCCTTCGTTATTGCATGTTATGCAAAATGGTGTGCTCTTACAGACGGAAGCTTTGTGCCCTCCTTTGCCACATTTCAAACATAGCTGCTCTCTATCAGGACCTTTACAGGATTCTTTTGAGTGTCCATATTCCCAGCACTTAAAGCATCTCATGCTAATTGTCCTCTCCATTACTCGTGACCAGGTCCACCCCACTTTCAGTTTGCCTATTTGGAGCAGCTTATCTGCTTCAACTTCAGGTAGCAGGGCTGTGATATTTTGCTTTCCGTTGTATGTTGGTCTTAGTGCCCTTGTTTCGACCTGCTTCGGATCTATTGCTAAGACTTTTTCTATCGCATTTCTGACTTCCTCTTCCGTGGTTACAGCATCTAGGTCCTTAATATGCAGAACCTTTTTGCTCGTTAGTTTGGCTGTTGTTGCCTCTGGGATCTTCTCGCTTATTTCTCGTCTTAGTGCGTCCATTTTGTCTGATCCATTGTTTACTGTAATGAGTCGTTCACCAGCTTTTGTTTTTTTGACCATACCGACTTCCGCCCCTATCTGACCGGGGTCAACTTTTTTCTTTATCGTTTGCAAAAGCTCAGAATATGATTTATCTTTGATCTTTATGAGTAGAGCGTCTTGCTTGGGTTTACGTAACTTCCCAGTTATTTGAGAGTTTACTCTTTCTCTTCTTTGGGTGGCGGTTTTGCTCGGGTTTTGGTTGTTTGCAGTGTACCAAACAATGTCAACGGTGGAATATGCAAAAAGGAATTCTGTAATTCGTCTAAACACCAGTCCTTCGACTCCGTCTAGGTCTGGGACTGCAATTTTTTTGCGGCCATTTGCCTCAGCATATTGCTTAATTGTCTCCATACATTTGAATGTAAGCTCATCCCTAAAATCCTTCCGTCCTTCGTTGTCAGCTATTATGGGATAGTAGAGACGTCTTGACTTAAAGGTGAACACACCGTTCTTATCCGGGAAACCCAGGGAGTGTGACATTATGGCGACTTCCCCTTGCTTTTTGCCCTGGTTCATTAGGCCATCTTTTCCTCCAAAGTTTTCGATCGCCCTGCCCACGATTCTGTATTCAGATTCAAAGTTAATGTTACAAGGTAGAATGATGTCATGTTCAATGTCCGCTTCCCAAACAAAACCCTGCGTTGATCTTGCTTTTGGTATTAGATTACTATTCCATTCGTCCTCAGATATATGTAGGAAGTTTTCGAAGTCTCGAAAACGTAGCAATTCTTTCCTTTTTGCGGCCATCTTTTGCATCTCAGAGCATGCGTCACACTTTCCATCAGAGCTTGCAGACTCCCTTTGTCGATGGAGCTTTAAAAACTCTACTTCTGATTTAAGCTTACGATTTTCTTCTGTTAGGTCTTCTAGTTTCTGGTTTTCTTCAAATGTCTTCTCTTCACAGATCGCGATATTGTCTCGTTTCAATTGTTCGCACCAAAGTGTCAGTCCGCTGCAGATCTCAACAAACTCTTTTTTTGGTTTATAGGTCTCCTTCAAGGCTCTCTCTAGAAGAGAGACCCGCTTGCATATTTCCTCGATACTGTTTTTAAAGCTACTTGTAGTATTTGGGGATAGATTTTGCTTAGCAAAAGTTTCCTCCATTCTCTTCCGTTTGTGCTGTTTTGGCATAGATGCCCTTTTGATACTCTCGGATAGGGTGTCTTCTAGTTCGGGTAGAGAGAGTTTCCTCTGATTTGGAGGGGTTCTTGAAATGGAATCCCTTCTGGCAAAAGGCTCCATCTCTTGTTCCCGCTTCTGTTGATTTAAGTCTTCTATATTTAGTCCAGTAGTATTTTTGCTCCCCTCGGCCTGGCATTCCACCGACGGAGAGCCGCAGTAGCTGGCTGACGGTCCAGCGGGGCCTGCTTCAACACCCGCGACCTGGACCGGTACTGGGCATCCGAAACCCTGCACCGTAATTTCCTTTCTCTGATCCTGGTTCATTGCATTGTGGTCGTTTTTGTGCCTTTTATACCTAGGGCCAGGTGTAGAGGGGAAAAAGGAGCTGACCCCATGCCCTCGAATGCTCTAATAGCAATGGGGTCGGAAAGAACAAGAGTTGATCAAGGGAGATCGGACAGCAGAAAGGTAAAGGAGGGAGTCTGGCTCAAGACTAGTTGAAAAAGAGCACAGACCCAGCTAGGGTACCCCGGGTTCGCTAGGCCCGTTCTCATTAGCTATGAGGCCCTGGGTTGAGCTGGTCTGCGGCAGTGACTTTAGGAGGCGCTGTTGGGGGTTTTAATCCCCTCATCCTCCATTATGGTCACCACTAACCCAGTGTCCAAGGACGCCAGGCCACTCCCCTATCCGCCGCCCGGGGGACGCATCCGGTCAGGTCGCTCACCCCCGCAGAAGTTTCACTGCGGTGCCGGATTGACTCTAAATCTAGCTACACTCTTTTAATTCTAACTAAGAATTTGATATTTATTTTTACTATAAAATAAAAATTAACGGTACTTCTCTCCTGAATTAATTTTGATTTTTTATTTTTTGAGCACCCTGCATATGCCATCTCAAATTTGAATTATGCAACTATATTTTGGCAACAAGCAGAGCATTTTATGAAGAACAACTTTTTTTCTTAAAATGAATAATAAAAAAGTTTCCCATATGTAGAGAACTTAAGTAGACACACTGTAGAGCACAAAAATATTGCTGGCGAAGAAAAATCAAAAGACAAGGAAGATGCCTGCCGTTTGAAAAATTACACTTTTACCATGGATCTACAAGCTGTGAAAAACTGCCCACTAATCAACGCCAGCGCTATATATTATAAGAAGAAACTAACCGTGCACAATTTTACAGTGTATAACTTGGAATCTCATGATGGGGCGAATTATTGGTGGGATGAAACAGAGGGCGACTTAAGTGCCTCAACCTCTTTGATAGTCAAACATATAGAAGAAAATTGCTCAGATACTAATTTTCCAAGTATATTATGGTCTGACGGATGCTGCTGTCAAAACAGAAATGCAATTTTTTTCTAATGCTCTGCTAAACCTTGCAATAAAAAGAGGGCAGACAATTGAGCAAAAGTATTTGGTGAAAGGACACATGCAAATAGAGTGTGATAGTGTCCATCACCTCATAGAAGCAAAACTTAAAAACAGAAAAATTTACTTACCTCATGATTACATACGAGTAACAGAAGAAGCCAGAGCAAAACGACAACCATACGAAGCGTTTTTGTTGAACCATACAATTTTTAGAAACTATGCAGTGAAGGAAATGGTTTACAAAAGTATTCGCCCTGGTACAAGGGTGAACGACCCAACTGTAACGGATTTAAGGGCGCTAAAATATTGTCCATTTGAGAAGAAAAATTTTTTTTAAGATCAATTTTATCCATGAGTATCAGCCACTACCTATGCGAATCAATCTGATGGGATTTGAACTGACTCAATATCCAAGACTTCATTTGAATAGACTTAAAATTAAAATTGATAAATTTTGAAAGATTTAAAATCATTTATTCCTGCCGACTACCATGCCTTTTATGTCAACATTCCTACTGGATAATAGCCATGTATTAATAAACCTTAAAGTATATTTTTTGTTAAATAAGTGTTTAAAAAAATATCGACTATAAGAATATTGTTAAGAATGTTTATTTTTGTTTGTAAAATAATATTAATTATGTTGTGTTCAATATTGAAATATTTTTTCCATTAAAGCCTTTGTTTAATCCAAAATTTTATTTAAATCGTTCAAAGGTTTTCCAAAATTAAAATCACGTATCTGCATATTTTAGGAACTTAACTGTATCTGCGGTAAATATTAACAAAAGCTTAAAATATTGATTACTCTGTATTAGATAAGTTACATAAGATTAAAAAAAATTAATTTAACAATAAAACATGAAAAATACTTTAAAATATATGAATTATACAGTTTTTTCCACTTCCGGTAAAACTACCTTTTTTCAGATACGGGATATTGGAATTAAGCCATCGTATCTTCATTGAATTAAGAATTGTATAGAAATATAATTTTAATATCGAATATATAATATACTGAGTCAATGCTTATTGGCTTGCCTGTAGACACATACAGACATAATTTATATTGATATGTCCAATCCTTTTTGTATAAAAATTATCAAACAAGATTTAAAAGTACACAAAACACACACCTTATGCGATAGTAGAGTGTAAGTAGTGTTCGAAACCTTGAAAATCCAATCTCTAATGGAACTCGCATTACGTGAAAGTTTTCTAATTAGTAATCCCATCCAATCGCAAAGTATATTTATGCATCGGTGGAAAGAGTTTTCCACCTTCTTCCGCTTTAATAGTTGTTGTTTCGAACTGTTTGTGTAATTTACTAAAAACGAGATTCTTCGTTATGTTGAAATTATTTTATTTATTTATTCAAATAATACACCTGGCAGAGTTTGGAAAAAAATCTCACCAATACATACATATATAAAATATGATTTTACTGAATAAACAGCTTATTTTTTCAGTGTTGTTTTTGATAACTTTGGTGTGGTGGATTAGATTAAAACGGTGTGAGCAGAAGCTTACGCCAAAATTGTACGCCAGCACTTTATATAAAATTGTTGAAATCATTTAGTAATAACTTCTCAATTTCAACAAAAGCATTCCATTAAAAGGCGGTGAAACTTATACTAATAACTGAAGCGTTAAAGGAATCTAGACGACTGCTCAATTCTTTATCTCGGATTTTTATTGCCAATAAAACAAGGAAGATGATGTGAGGGTGGAATGGCCATGTTTCTTATATACCGACCATAAAAAGTGTGATGTTCACCGTAAATGTTGCACGGTATATGCAAGGTTTTCTCCCTTTATTTCAGCCTACGCGTAAATTTTATCACTTTAGCTGAATTCTCAAAAGGTTTCAACTGATATAATATAAATATTTGGAATTTTAAAGAAATCCCATGAAACAACTTTGGATAATTGAAATGAAGGAGAAAATTCATCGAATAAGATATGAACCCTGAAATACATGATACTAAGGTTTGTTAGGCCCATTAATAAGCAGTTTACCGACTTGTTTAAAAGTAGCATATGTTCCTTATGACACATCATCAAAATTACGATACAATCTGGGAGACGGGGTTGAGGAAACCCCCTTTCTATATCTACTTCATTTTTCTTCAAATTGTCTTCAGTACTTTAGAGTAAAGGCAAGTTGATTAGAATACTTGTACTAAGTAATAATGGCATTGTTTTGTTTGTAAAATTTTTATTGCAAACCTCTTTATACCTTATATGTCAGCTAGGTCAGGCCAAATAAATAAGTAGATAACTATTCAACAATTAGATTTTAAAATAACAAAGTGCGTTGCTTTGTTATTTTAAAACGACATAATGAAAGCGAAAATACAAAAATAAGTCATCTATAAGATCTCATATGAATACAATAATTGTTATTGTGCTCTAAATAGTGAGCCCTTATTTAGTGGGCTCTATTTTTAAAATTGTTTTTTCGATCACTGAAGTTGGAAACGAATTTCTGCTATTGTTGGAACATTGAAAATAATGAATGAGTCTCTAGTTTTCTTTAACCAATATTTGCAATTTAATATAAAATAAAACGCTGTGCAATGATCGAGCGTTATCGAACTCTACATGCTCGCATGAAAAATACAAATGCATTTTACGAAACCTGTAGACCATTATAAAAACGTATAAAATAATAGCAAATTCACACCAGGAATATCAACTGTCCTGTCGCAATTTGGCGATGAATGTCAATTATAAATTTAGTTTAAATGTTTTAGAAAAAATAAATAAACAGAGGGAGTAGAAATAACTTTTAATCTATTGTGCTGAAAATTATAAAACATGCAGAAAAGAAAAAAACATTAATTTGAAATTAATTCATTTATCCCTTCGCTCATTTGATTGATTTTTGAGCGGATCTATTTTTAAACAAATAATGTACAAAATAAAGACTAAATTAATTATTTTGGTATGAATCATGGAATGTTTCATTTGAGTTTTAAATTTAAGTTATTGTAGTGGCTAAATGCACTAGATACAAAGCCATAAAAAAGTCTAAATTAATAATGAATGAATATAATTAAGACGAAACAAGGTAATGGATGAGAGTTGTTTTAATTATTATAAGAGATAAAAGTGAGATAAAAATAAATATCAATTCAATACAAATTATTAGAACAAATATTAAACAGTTGATCTTGGCACTACTAACCAAATTGAAAGGAAAGTAAATAGAAAACAGAAACCAGATAACGAATGAAAGCTAATATAAAAAAATTAAAGCAAGATAAAGATAAAAGGTAAATTCAGTTAAAATTACTAAGGAAAATATTAAACTTATCATCTTGAAAGGCCGCACTCTTTAAATAATAAATGTAAAAAAAACAAATACGTGTAAGTTTAAGAATAATTAATTAAGATCAACTCTCACAAAATCATATGACACAAACTGGAGGACGCGATAAAGGATCTCCTACACTTATAGAGCATTTCTATTATTAACTAGTTACTAGTTTGCTTACACAAGAGAAACTCAAGAATCGTAACTCGTCTGTGGGAATGTGGCTCTTTTTCCTCCCTTACGAAGCCTCAAATATCGATAATTCTATCTGCCAGACAGGCAAAATATACAAAATGGCTCAAATTTAATTCACGTTCCGTTATGCCACGTGTGCATTGTAAGCTCAATTTAATCATCCCTTTGTAACAGTTCGATTTTGCCAATTTTAAAATTTCATTTATATGCCGCATTTAGGGAAAAAATGATGCTGTATTTTGCACTCATCGGTTTATTAATTCTGAATATAATAATTCGCTTGAAATTGCCGCTTTTCTTAATGTAAAATTAACCATATTTTAAGTATAGGTTAACGATATATTTGTATTAGCTTTCATAACCCTTTGTGACTATTTATTTTAGTTGATAAGGGATGCACAAATTATTAGACTATCTTGGCTTGCTTGATCTTACATTATCGTGGAACCGCCAGCCAACCGATTTTATATTTTATTTTAGGAATTCCGTTAATAAAACCTTTAAATACGCTGCATGAGATTCGTCGATCCATACTTTATTTCAGTTTGAGTATTTTATTACCTTTTGGGAACCCCTGGGTTGCGGAGCACCAATTACCTGCTTCCATTTCTGAAGATCGTTAGATTGTTTTTGGACCTCTGCTACTCTGCTCTGCTTTGAATACCTTTATCGCTTTATACGGCAGACTAGTTTTTGTGACGTTTAGGCCAAATAATAGGGATGAGCTATCCATCGCGTGTTTGTCGTTCTCGATTAAGATTTTTGAAGGTTTATCATTCCTGTAAGAGTATTTCCTAGCATTTCTTGAAAAATGTAATTTTAGCTCACTATTCGTGGCTTCCGCCGTCATTTATCATTATAATAAACCAGAGTTGAGTCGTTTATTGTCTTGGAATTATTCACCGTATCGAAATCGCTCGGCTTGTTTCAGTCCATCCCTACTTCTTAATCGGAAATAAGCCAAGGCAAATTGACGAAAACGGTCGAGAGTCCTTTCTAGTTGGATCGTTTGGCGAGGAGGGAAGCTTTCTTAAAATACAGTCGTAGAGACTCAACATTTTATTGTGATACAATTCTACCCTTTCTTTGGGGATTTGTTGTGTTGATTTTCTGTTTGTGTTTTAACACGACCAATTAGTCGGGATATAGATACTGCCGTATTAGGTAAGCATTTTCTATGGATTTCTTTTTCTATTGCCTGTAAAGAGCGTCAACGCCATGATGGTAATGGTTTTTTTTTCATTATTTATAGAGGCTTCTCACGTTTGTCATACAAGACCGAGACCGTCGAATCTCTTATAGTTCACCCTCACGCACAAATTGAGGTAATTATTGCTATCGTTTTACCTAAATTAATGATTTAATTGCTTATCTGTGTTACCTTTTTTTTGTGCAAATACCGCCATTTGCTTTTCTCACATGTTATCTTATGTACTCCATTTTATCTAATCCGAATTTTGATTTTAATGTAACTTTAATTTTGATCATATGGAGAATTTTATTTATTCTTTTTAGGGGTGATTCATACCTATCTTTTTATATTCAAGTTGTCTGAACTTTAGTATCTCTCTTATTTGCTGATGGGCATTGCAAGTCCATGGGTTTTTTGTCTGGGGAAATTTGTTTTATAAAGAGGAAAAGGGGGTCTATGATTTTCATTAAGGTAAGGGGGCTTCGTTTAATGCGCACTGCATTATTTCAGGGTCTTTCTGGAGGGCCAGAATTTTGATTGAAGGGCCAAAACTTTTTCCAGAGGATACAACCTCTGTCTCGGAGGCCAGGACCTTTACCTGCCGCTAGAGTCACCCTGTTCTAGTGGGTTGGAAGCAGGCTTTACCCGCAGCACTTGTCTCGACCCAAAGCTATCGAGACACCTCGGCTAGATCTTACCTCAAGGCCCTAGAGAGCCAATTCCCGAGGAATCTATAAGTGCTTGGCACCTCCACCAGAGTTCGACGACGTATTGTACTAAAAGCTTTATGTCTCATTATTTCTTATGTTTATCCATTTAGTATAATCGCTCTTCGTTTTCTTTTATTCATATAAATCAAACATTGAGCGCCGAGTTCTGAGGTAGCTCATTAACTTTATTTACATTTATTCACTGGTTTATCGGACCAGTTCATCTGATTGCTTTGAATTTTATTTCTCATTTTAATAAAAGTCAAGCGCGGGCTGGATAATTTCATTCTTTTCATTTATTAGTCGAGTGATATAACTGAATTTTATCTCTTTATAATATAAATCAAGCGACCGCTATGCTTTCAATAGTTTTATTCTAGTTTGGTTCTTTTATTAACTTATCAAGTTTTTTTTGATTTAATTATTGTGTCCGCTCATTGCGGTATATTATCATTGTTACACTCAAAATCAGTGCAGCTATTAGCGCACGCATACCTAGTTGTAATTAGCTTAGTTAACGTCAAGTGATCACTTTGATAAGTAGTATTTAGTGAATTTAGTGGTAAGGCATATAGAACCGAATTGGTCTCTGTGCAATCTTCATATTGTACTCTGTTTATTTTATCAATTACTTTAACAGTCATTTAACATTATTTTGTCTTTAATTAACCACATTAATTTAACCTTTTTCTCCAGATAGATTGTTGCTGTGTTTTCAAAAAAAAAGAAAGAACTTAGTAGCAAATATATTGTTCCTTAAATTTTTAGATTGTGTTTTCTTGATAGGGTAAGTTAGTTGATTATAATCGCGCCATTATTCTCGTTTTCGTGATAGTTTGAAATTAAGAACTAAGTACCGGTTAATTTTATGAGCTGACCTAGGCATCCTGTACAACACCAGCAGAGCTTTTTCCGTTCAGCTGGCTAGAACGGGTGGCGCTCAAACGACCCCACGACAGGGGCCGGGCTTTGTAACGCGACTCTCCGGGGCTAGGATCATTTTTTTAATTAATTGGGGAAAAAAATCTTTGCTTATATTTTGGTGTTCGATCAGAAAAACGTGTTGCACCTTTCCGCACTCAATATCGTACGCATAAATGAAAAAAATATCAAAAGAATACAAGGAAATAAGGAATGGTACCTTCTCAAAACACCTCTCCCTGTTGTGAGCGGAACAAAGACGAAAGACGATCTCCTACCTTTCTTGATTCTCCATCAGCAGAGTTTCTCAAAAATTGCATTTGCGTATAAATCACATTGTCCTACTTTACATCACAAAGAACATGCAAACTTGTTGAAATTAATTTAGGAATTTAAGTAAGTTATTCTACTGCTGTGTTTGTATAAAAATAATCAGATTAGTATTTGTTTTCTAAACAATTACCAAACACAATATTTAATAGAAAAATGAATTATCTGTTTATAAATTGTTACCGAACGTAACAATTGAAAATGAATGCTACCGAACGTAACAATTGAAATTATATGAGTTTAGAATGAATTGGAAACCCTGAAAAGATCGTACGGATTGTTGGAGCTAACTTACCGTAGGTCCCTTCAGTTACGTATCACAGCACCGGCGATTACAACACACACCATGTAGAATGTCGGAAAAATACGTGCGGGTTTTCTCGGAGGAAGCTGTCTTAGGGTTTTTGGATCGAGTCGAGCTCTGTCGTACTTCTATGGTACCATGTGTCGTACTACTTCGGGTGGCGCGCGACGTTCCGTGCGTGCGCGCGTATTTGGGATTTCAAGTAAAATACGTCCAACAACTATTATCGCGAATATATGCAACCCGATATATTTAAACAATAATATATGTTGTTTGAGCATGGAAAATATGAAGTTGAATTAAATAAGAAAACATAACTAAATTATAAACTAATTAAACTTATAACTACTTAGATATATAGGTGTGGCTAGAACATGCCGTCCACCTAAGATGTGAAGCATTTTATTATTAAGAAATGTGTAAAGGACAGAGTTTTACAAGAGGTCGCTTCACGACTCCTTGTACTGTTCTTTCACAAGCTACACGAACTATACCGTCCGAGCCAGGAAATACCTGTTCAATTCGTCCCAAACTCCAATGCAACGGAGGTATGTTATCGCTTTTAATAATAACCAATGTACCTGGTTGTACAGAGACGGGTGGTTGTAACCATTTCGTTTTCTGTTGCAATGTGTGAAGATATTCGTCCTTCCACCTGCGCCAAATATCTTGCTGAATGCGCTGAATTAATTGCCATCGATTCAGACGATTTAAAGGAAGGTGAGTTAGGTCGTCATCAGGGACAGATGTGAGAGGTTCGAGAGTGAGGAAATGGCCGGGAGTAAGAACAGATAGGTCTGTTGGATCCGAACTTAGAGGGCAAAGTCGACGTGAATTTAGCATTGATTCGATTTGAACTAAAACCGTATAAAATTCCTCATACGTGAGTACCTGAGCACCAACCACTCGGATTAAATGAAATTTGACGGATTTAATGCCAGATTCGAACAGTCCTCCGAAGTGGGGTCCTGAAGGAGGATTGAACGACCACTTAATCTGTTCTCCTTCTGCAGCAACGCGCATGCAGTTAGACAGCGTTCGATAGGCTCCAACAAAATTAGTACCATTGTCGGAAAAAATATGAGTACATCTACCTCGCCTAGCGACAAATCGCCTTAGAGCAGCAATGAAACAACTTGAAGATAAGTTGGAAGCAAGCTCCAAATGAACAGCTTTGGTGGTAGAGCATACAAATAGACATAAGTACGCCTTTTGTGCCCTTGAGCCTCTAGCTTTACTAAGAGTTATGTTGAAAGGGCCACCAAAGTCCACGCCAACACACTGAAATGCTTTCAATTGATTGATACGCGTAGAGGGTAAATCGCCCATAGGAGGTTCGAAAGAGGTAGGCTTGATTCTAAAACAACGAATACACCGAGAAAGGCAATGTCGAATGGCTCGACGGGAAGATAAAATCCAGAATTGTTGAGATAACAGAAATTGTAAGCCTTGAAGACCAACGTGCATATTGTCACGATGGAAACTCTCGATAATGCGATAAGTGAGAACGTGTTTTTGAGGTAAGAGAATTGGATATTTCTGATCATAGAGCAAGCCAGAATGAGTAAGCCGTCCGCCCACCCTGAGAATATCCTCTTTGTCGATGAACGGACTAAGTTTTGAAAATACCTTTGGCAATTTTTTTTTACATTTAATTTTCTCAATCTCTCCAGAAAAGGCAACGGTTTGAACATATCGAATAAGAGGCAGAAGAGCTAGGTGGAGTTCCCTTGAAGTAAAGCTACCACGTATGTTCTCAGTGGACCTCTTCGAATTTGAGAGAAAGCGTAAACGATAGGCTAGAATACGTTTGATTTTTGAAATGGAGGAAAATTTGTTCAAAAGTGTCTCAAAAAGATTTGGAGAATTCTCAGCGACAAGAACAATCTTCCGAGCTTCTTCAGAGACAACATCAGATTTAGAAGAGTTAAGATTTTGATTTGGCCAATTGTCAGGAGATAACTGTAACCATGAAGGACCATCTAGCCAAAGTGAATGGCTGAGAAGAGCTCTTGGGAGTAATCCTCGAGAAGCACAATCGGCAGGATTATCCGCTGATCCTACATGAAACCAACGAGACGACGCAATTCGATCATGGATATAACTGACTCGATTGGACACGAAAGCTTTCTACAAATGTGGAGAATTTCGTAACCATGCAAGGACAACGCTAGAATCAGTCCAAGCAAATATAGGACAGGAGGAAAGATTGGAATATGTAGTTGAAACGACATACATGAGATTTGGCAGCAGAACAGCACCGCAAAGTTCCAAACGAGGTAAGGAAATACGTTTAAGTGGAGCTACCTTCGACTTAGCACAAACAAAGGAAACCTTTATTTCACCAGTGGACGTTTCACAGCGCAAATATATAACAGCGGCATATCCACGCTCAGAACTATCGGAGAAGCCGTGCAGTTCAAACGTACCATCGTGCCGAAAAAAAACTGGGACAGAAAAATGTAGTTTAATCTGCCGGACTATTAGCTTGTTTTGAAGTTATCAGTTTGATTTAATTATGTGACTGACGTATGTGTCAAAAGAAATATAATATAATATAATATAAATATATCCTAGTGTTAAGTATGCCACGTCGTTTGCAAGCCTCAATCGATAATAACGGTGCAAATACCAAATATTAAAAAATCTCGTTTTTATTTTTGTTACATTTTAAAACAATAAACATATGTATTTCCATTTTTCCTCGTACTTTTACAAAAGGTGCTAGTATTATTGTTTCGGTATTTGACCTTTTCACTTCCATGACAACAATGATAGCCTATCCTCAATAGATTTTGCATACTCTTTATAGCCTAGGAGCTATTCAATAACGAGAATTTTGTTGTCCCAGATTTTTTTCGGCGCGATGGTACATGCGTCTTTTGGGCTTATACAACGAGGAACATAAAGGTTACTTAACAAAGAAAGTTCCGAGTTGTATTGAGACCATTTTTCCAAAACATCTTCTGGAGGTTCTTGATCCCATTCAAGACCCAGACTCCATAAGTGTTGGATTAGAAATTTTGCAAAAAACGTAAGTGGAGAGAGAAACCCGAGAGGATCAAAAATACGTGCCAATTCTGAAAGAATAGATCGCTTGATGCAACAATCATTTTTGATCGCGACAGAGTAGGAAAATACATCTAGATTAGGTATCCATCGAAGACCCAGAACTTTAATAGCTGATATTTCATTATTATCGAATTCCTGTGGTTGCTGTTGCTGATGAGATTCCGGAATCATACTTAGAAGCTCTCTACGATTACTAGCCCATTTTCGGAGTTCGAATCCACCTTTCTTTAGCATAGAAATGAGCTCGTCTTTGAGGGTTTGAGCCTCAGATAAAGAAGAACAACCACTAACCACATCGTCTACAAAGATATCCGATTTTAGGAGAGACGCTGCCCTAGGAAAGGTTTCCTGCTCGTCCTGGGCTAACTTAACTATGGTACGCAAGGCAAGGTATGGCGAACAACTCAAGCCGTATGTTACAGTGCGAAGAGTGTAATCTTGAATAGGGCTATTTTTACAAAATCGCCATAGAATCCGCTGATGGTCTTGATGGTAAGGCTGGACCAGAATTTGCCTATACATCTGACGGATATCAGCGGTGAAGACGACATAATGAAGTCGGAATTTTAACAAAATTGAAAATATGTCTTTTTGCAATTTAGGACTAGTGAGAAGACAGTCATTGGGAGAACTTCCATTGGTAGTTTTACTGCTACCATCAAATACCACACGAAGTTTAGGTTTAATACTATTCGAGTTGAAAACTCCATGATGAGGAATGTAATATGCCTTCGATGGATTATCTAGCGGAGTAGAAAGGCACGTATGACCAGAGTCCAAATACTCCTGCATGAAATCACAATATGCTTTATATAGAATAGGATCTTGGTGTAACCTGCGCTCCAGGGGATAGAGTCGGCGAAGCGCCGTATTTCGAGAGTCACCTAACAAAGGTGCGGAGTCTTTGAAAGGTAAAGCTACGATGTAGCGGCCGGTGTCACTTCGAGAATAACCTTCAACGTAAGATTGCTCGCACAATGCATCCTCAGGAGCAATCTGAGTTGCATTCGGAACCTCCTCTAATGCCCAAAAGTTTCTCAAAGTAACATCGAGAGAATATTGTGGAGATGTGAATAACGAATTGACCTGAGTAGGTGAAACTGAGGGCACAATGACTTTTCCACAAAGAACGTACCCAAAGATAGTGTTGATATAGGAGGCTTCAGAACTATCATTACCACATGGAATAAAACCCGGTCTAAGAAGCTGAGGAAAGACATCTGCACCTAACAAAAGATGAATTGGACCTGGTTCGTTAAACTTTGGATCCGCAAGCTTGAGGTGTTTCACATGTTTCCATCTATCAACAGGTATAAATGTACTTGGCATTTCTGAACAAATTTTGGGCAAAGCAATAGCATCTAAGTTTAGAGTGAAGGACGGTTCATTGACAGGTCGAATGACACACGAAACGCGACATGAAGACGTCCAATACCGAAAATTGATAAGGAAATTTTAGAGCCTGGCAATCGCAAGCGACGATAACACTGCTGAGTGATAATGCTTGTCTGACTACCATTATCAATCAATGCACGAACAGTTTGAAAAGTTCCCATGGAATCACGAATTTCTAACTGGGCTGTTGAAAGTAGAACAGTAGAATTGGAAGGAATAAAGTGAGACAGGGAATTAAGTTGAGAATTTCCGTGCAACTGAACGGTCTTTACATTGATAGGTGCTTGAGGTGAACTAACAGAATTATTTGAGTTTAGTGTTTCCCCACCGTGAAGAAGCGAATGATGTCTGGCGTGACAATTTCGACAAGTGAATGTCGAGCTACATGACGAGATTTGATGGGCTGTATGAAGACAATTGACACACCACTTCTTGTCCATCACAATTTTAAATCTATCTTGAGCAGACTTATCTAGAAAGGTAGGACATTTATAGATCTTATGATCAGCTTTGCAATAAGCACATACTATCTTTTGAGTAACATCTCGATCAGTGTTAGTAAAAAATGACAGAGGGTCTTGCCGAGAATTGAAGGGCATTGGCGGTTGACGTGGAAATTTAGGAATAGGTTTGGAACATGGAATAGAAAGAGCGGCTGATTCGAGTGCAACACATTGTTTTTGTAAGAACTCCTTAAGTTTCGAATAAGTCATAATTTCTGTTGAAGCTTCTTGCAATTCGAAACGTTTGATAGTAGCAGAATCGAGTTTTTATTTTAAAGTATGAAATAGTACAAAACTCCATTCATCAACAGGTAAATTAAGATTTTTTAGCGCTGCTAAGTTCTCTGTGAATGTGTCTAAAAGTTTTCTTAAAGCATTAGGAGAATCATTATTTAGTTTTGGAGCTTCATAAATTGAGAGCCAATAAGTATCAGCCATCAATCGTTTGTTTTCATAACGAAAAGTTAACGTTTGAAGCGCTATAGCATAATTAGTATCAGTTAATGGTAAATATTTTATCATAATTAATGGTTCCGAACTAAGAGAAGAACGCAAATATTGGAATTTTTCCACGTCAGAAAGGCTAGCATTTTTATCTACTAAAGAAGAAAATAAATCGAAAAATGTGGGCCAATCCTTGTAAACACCATTGAATGTTGGTAAAGTTATTTTAGGAAACTTGCCATTTGGATTTGGAGTGACTGAAGGTTGAACCTTAACTGTCAAGTCGGGAGAATTATTGATAAAAATTTCTTTAACTGTTAAATATTTTTCCATAAAGGTTGTTCTTACAGCCTTATCTTCAGCGTAGTCAGGGTATTTGCTTATAGCTAATTCTTGAATAAGAGATTTGTGATAGTGTTCAAAATCATCGTATATTTGCGCAAGCTTTTCACAGGCTATTTTGAATTTGGGAAGTATGGTTTTATCAGCTTGCACAGTTACACCCAAAGCAATAAGTTCATCAAGTTGATCCATACACAGATCCCGCGTTGCACGCAGTTGTTTGTTTTTATTCGACATTCTGAATTATTTTAAAGAACAATGTGTGCAAAGTTACAAAAAATATACGTGATGAGATGAAAAGGACGAATTCAATTTAGTTGATTTAGAGAATTTGAAATAATATTTGAATCAACCCGGTACACTGCTATTATTATTAACTGCAAGCACAAAGATATGCCTAAATTATCGAGACTTTACTGTAAACGGAATAAAACCTGAATTTTAAATTTATATCGGCGTAAAGAGCGTTTTAAAGTTAACGCTGCTAAGTACAATAGGTGAGGTAAAAAATAATTCGTTGTAGTCAACAAAATGATATGTTAAGAACGCTAATACAAAATAAGAAAAAAACGCTTTATTTATTTTCAACGCTACACGATAAGCAAGCCGGAGAATTTAGTGTCAACAAAAAGGAGTTACAAAAACCTGTCTATCGATTAGCGAATTTAAATGGACGATTAAAATAAATGATTTTAGATCGTTATTTTACAAGTATCTAGATTGTTCTATGCTCAAACAAACGCATTGAAAAATATTAAAACTTTTGAAAAATCCGGCACGATAGTGACCAAAAATGTTACCGAACGTAACAACTGAAAATAAATGGTACCGAACGTAACAATTGAAATTATATGAGTTTAGAATGAATTGAAAACCCTGAAAAGATCGTACGGATTGTTGGAGCTAACTTACCGTAGGTCCCTTCAGTTACGTATCACAGCACCGGCGATTACAACACACACCATGTAGAATGTCGGAAAAATACGTGCGGGTTTTCTCGGAGGAAGCTGTCTTAGGGTTTTTGGATCGAGTCGAGCTCTGTCGTACTTCTCTGGTACCATGTGTCGTACTACTTCGGGTGGCGCGCGACGTTCCGTGCGTGCGCGCGTATTTGGGATTTCAAGTAAAATACGTCCAACAACTATTATCGCGAATATATGCAACCCGATATATTTAAACAATAATATATGTTGTTTGAACATAGAAAATATGAAGTTGAATTAAATAAGAAAACATAACTAAATTATAAACTAATTAAACTTATAACTACTTAGATATATAGGTGTGGCTAGAACATAAATCATTTAATTAATTTGTCAAAGTGGAACTCAAAACTTAACAAATTGCACGAACTTTTTGTTGCTTGTTTTCCCAACGTTTTCGTTTTATTACCAATCACCCTGGATCGAGAACGCATTAAGTCCCCTCTCATTCATCTGTGATTCAAGTGGCATTAAAGATAAAGATTTTATTATTTTTTTGTTTTTCATATTAGTTTTATAACAACAATCAAATAATTATTATCTTAGACTTAGTTTGCATTTTAGCTTATTGCTTTTACTTGTTCCTTTACAAGGTTGCGCATGCTATATTGTTCAATTATTGCATTCCTTTTTCGATATTTCACGTTTCTGGTGTTTTTAGGTCTCCCTATGGCATGATGCTTTCAATATCCTCTCAACTACTACCCATATTAATTTTGTTTGCTTATTTCTAATATGTTCGTCTTTTCAACTTGTATTTATTATTTTCTTCATCTACTGTTATGTCCTGCTCTTTCATATTTTTTATTGGTACATCATACCTTCATCTTAGCTTTTTTTATCCAATTTCAATTAAAGAATCCCTAAGATGTTCTATTCTATCTCAAGGTTGGGAGAACTTCGAAAACTTGATGCATGTTTGACACAAATATTTTAAGCTTTTTCTGTCTAAACTTTTGAGACACCGTCTCAGTTTGTGCGATTCCCAAGGGAATGACTGCATTAAAACCGTAGGGTCGGGAAAATAACTCTCTTTTTTTTGTAAGTAGAAGTCCATTTTTGAAGTGGAGTTGCTATTATAGCGGGTTAGAAGAAGGGGGAAGACTTTTCTCCACAAATGAAAATGCCAATCTTTAGTTTAAGAGTTATGCATTTCGATGAGTTCACTCATCATCATCAGACTCACACATTACTACATTATGGCTAAGTAGTGTGTGAGTCTGATGATGATGAGTGAACTCATCGAAATGCATAACTCTTAAACTAAAGATTGGCATTTTCATTTGTGGAGAAAAGTCTTCCCCCTTCTTCTAACCCGCTAAAATAACTCTCTGTTAATTCCGAAAATTCAAACGGCTCTCCTAAAATTAAGCGGAAGTATGCTACAAAGTCGTAGTCAGTTAAAAGATTAGCCACGACAGCAAAATTTAGTGGAAGTTGAAGTCTGAGCAAAGTTCATTTATAATTATAATTTATAAAAAAATAGCAATTCAATTATTTATTGAAGAACCTTTCATTCTTCTCCTAATAAGACTGCCCTATTATATATGAAGTATATTTAAAACAGTGGATTCGTTCATATAATGCCTTAACAAAAATACAGTTTGATGCAACACAAATGACTTGGAAAAATATACTGGCTACTAAAATGGCATCCTTAAAATTAAGCTGTATATCCTACATCTAAAACACACGGAAAAAATTCCAATTAGTTCTTGACTCTTTGGCAGACAGATTTTAATTAAGATTTCCGCTAGAAATTCAAATAAGGTCAGCTTCAGTTAGAGCTTAATAATCACAACGCGAGTTCAAATGCGACAAATTAAATCAAAAAACTAAATTGAATTCTGGTGAAGTTCGATTCTATGTGATTGTGGTTAAAATAGGAACTAAGTTTTATTTAGTAAAAGTATCCGACTCAGAAGTAGAGGTAAAATGGGTTTTAGTTTAATTATGACGTAATTTTGCCAAAGAGACCATGAACTGGCAGTGTAGGCCGGTAAATCGACTGTAAATTTACATACGTCTTTCTGATTAATTCTCCTTCAATTCATTCATTCAAAGTTCCGTTTTATAAGATTTTCTTAAGGGTGTACGTAGTGCCTATATAAATGCAAACCTGATCATTGAGTAAATTTATAGACTTCGAGTTACTTTGTAACCTGTTGAGAGTTCAGATGGAGGGATATATTTTACGCGTTTACTGAAATAAAGAGAGAAATAAAACCTTGTGTACACTTTGCAACTTTTACGGAGAACATCACACTTTTTATGGTAGGTAACATGGCATCATCTTTCTTCTTTTAGTGGTTATAAAAGCTCGAAATAGAGAACTGAGTAGTCATCAAGGCTCATTTGACATTTTTGTTATTAGCGTAGGAATCATCAGCTTTTGACGAGAGGTTATTGTTGAAATTGAGGATTTGCTGCTAAACGATTTCGTTAAATTCTTATAAACCAATTAGCTAACTAAATGCATAATGTAAATATTAGGTGAAAGTTCAAAGTTTTCCTCAGATGATTTATACAAGATATCAGAATACTGTGGAAACTTACTTTTATTAGTCAGACTTTTATATGTCCTTGTGAGAGGTTTTAGAGAGCTTTAATAATTTGGTGGGTTAGCCTTTGCGCTTTTAAGGAATGTGCAATTCTGCAAAGATGGTGGGAAAGAAAAGACGTTTAGTTAATTCAGTAAACTTAATATGTTAAATATATGTAATTTTTAGCCATATCTACTATATAATCA
>MU183822.1:20305-32836 GCA_016904865.1 Pissodes strobi
TATATATATATATATACACAAGAAGTTTGAAATGATATTCAAAATATGAGCTAGTAAACAATTATGATTTATCTATGCGAGAGTTCAATAAAATATTATGGCGAATGATATAGTCTGCAGAGTCACTGAAGTATTAATTTTAATGTAAAATTTACGGTGACTTCCTCATAGCTCGAATTCACACTACACTCACCGCTAGTCATGCACTTTCCAAATATTGTGCGTATTTATAAATGCCCCTTTTAATTGTATCACCTTTCTCGGTTTAATCACGCTGCCCTTAAACCATTAGTATGTTATGACACTTGCATCAATACCTCCTACAACTAGGCCAACTAGCTAATATTAAAATTAGCAGTGACGTCATCAAAAGTGGTCTATACTTTTTTGCCATAAGAAAAGCATTAAGAGGAGCCCAGTAAAATTATTAATTATTTTATCGCGCCTACTTCCGTATTTAACGTTGATTGTCACGCTGGGCGACTCGAATGTCAATTCCCATCTCGACGGCATGTGTCCGGTGCTGCCAGATTGGGCGCTTTATCACAATTTGAGCTACTTCTCACTGTAGTTTGCCACAAATTATTTTTCAAAGAAACGTAAAATATTCGTCTTGGATTCCAAGATTACAATTAACACTATATTAGATAATTAATGTAAAAGTTTGCTTTGGTATATTATAGTATAGTTATATTAAATATAAATAAATATTTAAAATCCGAAAAATATACAAAAACCGGAAAGTGAAGCAATAACGGAATCAAACCCTTTAATAAAATAAACCTTGCTAACCGATAATTTAATTATTCTGTATAAATATTTAGTTCCATTTTAAAACATAATTTCTAATGTCATTCAACAAATGCTGTAAAAATTAAAGTCCAACTAAATATACGTTAAATAGTTTACATCTCAAATAATGTATGAAACTAACTCTAAATCTGGCAACACAGCCTCCTGTCAGTTGACGTACTTTCGACGTTCGACCGGCTTCTTAATTATTGTTCTGTTCGAATTTGATTGTATTTCTGTTAATTTCTTTATAATATCAGTACTTTGGTGTGTTTAAATTTATGTGAACAATGCTGTGCGGTGGAAACTAGCCGAAAAGACCTAGAGTTCATATTTTTAGCTTTCCAAAATGTTTGGACTTGACCTGTTGCTTTCGTGTAATAAGAGTTTATTTTGTGCTCGTTCATTGTGTACAGCAAGTTTATAAAATTTGTTCCTGTTAGCTGATTTTGGGGTAAGTGATATTTAGTGTAATTATGCCTCATAAAGGCTGTAATGCAATGTTTGCTATATGCCCTAAGTGGTCAAAAACTTCATGAACTAAAACGAGACAAAATATTAAAACATGGGTATTCCCTTAGTTTAAAGGCTCCTTTTCCATAATTTTTAGAAAGGCAAAATGTTAAATTAGCTTTCAAAATATTTAATCTTTTTATTATAAAGGCTCTGAAAGGCTTTCTTAATAATTTGTCACATTCACAAGACACAGCAGAGCATAGGAAATGTCAGTTAGTCACTTATTTAAGTGGATATTGCTGTCATATTGTTTTAAAAAAATTAAGTTGTGAATTTTGCAAAGAAAATTTAACTTTAAATGAACCTTGTGTTGTAGAAGATTCTTACAATTTCATTAATTCCTTAAGTCGTGGGGCTCTTTTATATCCTCGTTAACAAGTAGTGGACGTAGTTTCAACAGCCTATATTATATTTAAAACTGATTAATGAGTTCGAAGACACATCTTTAGATAGTTACAATAAAAAGTCTCTTCTTTGTGAGCGGTTCTTAAAGTATCTAAATCAAAACAGCCTTTTGACTCCTTTTGAAAATTGTAAAAATCACCTAAAAATTGATGTTTAAAAAAATTTTCTTTGCAGCATTTCAAATATACTTCTTTCTTAGTAATTATTGTTCTAAACATAATCATAATCTTTTGGGTAAAAAGACAAAAAGGAAACTGGAGACTTTTAATAAATAAATATTAGACCCCAATAATATACCGAGTAATATACCAAATCTAACATAAAAAAGTAATAATCTGAAACCTGTATAAAGCTGTCATGTTTTATCATAAATATTTAAAGATTGCAAGATTCTTTAGATGGAGAAAACCGAGGAGAAAACACACTACCAAATTTGACATTACTATTACCTATTATGACACCTTTATACCTATAGTGACATTTTACCACCTATCTATTAAATAGATTTGGTGGTATCTAGCTTCAGTTTATTAAAATAGGTAGATTCTATTTTGATAAACTGGATATTCAAAGGTTTTTGCTTTGAAATTTCGTTTTCCTTTAACAAAAATCGAATAAGGCACGTCTAAAGGCTGTTCATGACTCGCAGCCTTGTTTTAACCGAAAGTCCTTAAATATTACTTATATATGCAGAAAAAAGTTAAGTACTTAATCTGCAATTTAATTTTTGATTTAAAAAAAATGAGTAATACACATTATCAGTCATAATAGTCATGCTTAAAGTAATATCAGCTGGCAGGAGGTCTTGTATTAGGCCAATTACGTTTCAAACTACATATAAAAAAAAGTTAAATTTACAAAACACTATTTTTTGTTATATTTTTTCGAGATTTTTGCATCTAAACTGTGAAATTTTAAAAGAAATTGCACATTTTAATATACGCCCGTAAATAAGTTAAGACCACTTTTGATGACGTCACGCGTAAGCCGTCTGGCCTAGTTGTAGGAGGTATTGCTTGCACCGTAAATGACTGGATTAACATGAGAATCCGGCTCTTTTGCAATGTAGAATTATTCTGTGCATGGTCGAGAATAAAGTCCAGAATGAGTCTGTAGCCGGAGGATTGCTTAGACTGACTTTTAGGCCGACTACCTAAGAGGGCCGTCTCCCGTTTTCTCGAACTACAAGTAGGGCAATTCCTCTTTAAACAACCTTCTCTCTTTCATCAATAGCATTTAAGGCAGATTATCTCTCTAGATTGTCCAGAGGCTCCACTTGGACCGGGGTTTGAGATATCAATCTCATCCACATCTAGAGACTGTCCTCTCCTGAGATTAGGGAAATGGTTACATTGGTTATTGTGGAACCTTCTAGCAGTCCCTGGGCGTCCCCTGTGTTGGTAGGGAAGAAAAAGAACACTGATAAAGTAAGGTTTTGCGTAGACTACAGAAAGCTTAACTCTGTGGTGTAGCGTGATAGTTATTCGCTGCCTTTGGTGGCTGAGGCTCTGGATAAGCTCAAGGATGAAAAGTACTTGTCTAGCCTGGATATAAAAAGTGCATATTGGCAGGTTCCAATTGATGAAGCGTCCGGACCATTAACTGCATTTATTTGTCACAGAGAGTTGCTTCAGTTTTGACGAATGCTATTCGACCTACATAACGCACCTGCCACTCGGCAGCAGCGGTTCATAGACCAAATTTCAACAGACCTGGAACCGTCGGTGTTTGTCTATTTCGACGACATGGTAATAATATCCCAGACATTTGAAGTTACATTTGAAGATATTGGAAGAGGTTTTCAGACGACTCCGAGAAGCAGGGATAACCGTAAGTTGGGAAAAATGCCAGTTTTGCAGGCCCGAAATAAAATATTTGGGATATCTGGTAGATGGTCTTCATGTGGATCCCGATAAGGTTAGAGCCCCCATCATTATCGCTATTGACAATGTTTAGATTTAGAAATAGAAAAGTGTAAAGTTGAAAAATATGTTTCCCAACTTACGACCGATAATTTGATTAATTATTGTTGGGAATGTCTTAATTTTGGTAAGGCTCCTATAATCAGTCATCATGTCTGATTCCGAAGATAGCAATTTGTCAGAAAACGAACGCAGTACTGAAGCAGGATCTGTTAGATCCAGGAGTTCAAGAGGCAGTGCATTGTCAAGACAGAGTAGGTCTACATCTCGATCCAGATCTAGATCTTCAAGTAGGTGCAAATCAAGATCCAGATCTAGGTCAAGGAGTGCAAGTGTGAGGTCTCTGCCCCGAAATCCATCTAGAAGTAGGTCAAGCTAGAGGACTGCAAGTCGAAGCCAGAGGGTGGCCGTCAAGGTATATTATAGGACCGATTAAAGCAGCAATAAAGAAAATGAGCTACGTTATTAGACTTAGGGTTCCCTTTTTATCATTTCACATTAATCGAAAATAAAGGGAACAAAACGGGTATACAGTAGTAGTAGTAGTAGTAGTAGTAGTAGTAGTAGTAGTAGTAGTAGTAGTAGTAGTAGTAGTAGTAGTAGTAGTAGTAGTAGTAGTAGTAGTAGTAGTAGTAGTAGTAGTAAGGGTGTGGGGGCCGAAGCCCGGTAAGTAGGCCTATAAGACCCTTTTCACCATCCCCAATCCGCCCTCCCTTACCTGGCTACTTCCAACACCCGGCCCGGACTGAAACGTCCCGTCACCTTGATAAAGGTGTGGACGTCCTCCCAGTCCAGAACCTTTAGATTTTCCCGTGCAAGTGTTGGTGCTCCCAGTATCTTCCTCCTTAGGCCACTCCACCTATCACAAATTCCTATATAGTGGTATGAGGACTCCTCCCCTGTCCCGCAGTTCGGACAGAGTGGGCTGTCCCTCACGCCGATAAGGTGCAGATGTCTGTTTAGGCTTCCATGCCTAGTCAGAATACCTACCAAGATCCTGATGTCCTCTCGGCTCTTTTTTAGCAGTCGCCTTGCTCTGGATCCATCAGGATTTAGAATCATTTCCTTGGTTTGTCTGCATCCTTCTTTTCCTCTCCAATTGTGCTTTGTCTTGTTCCAGGCCCAGTTATTTAGTTCCTGAGGGATTTGCCTTTTACTTAAGCCCAGACCAGATTCTGGACGGACGAGGTGGCTCATTGAGCCTTGTCTTGCCAATTCATCGGCCCGTTCGTTGTCCTCGATGCCACTGTGCCCTGGAACCCATCTGAGTCTTACTTCCTTGCGCACAGCCAGTCTGTCTAGGGCGTCTCTACATTCCTGAACTAGCTTACAGCTTGCCCTGGGTCTTTGGAGCGCCCTGAGAGCGGCTTGACTGTTCGAGTAAATATATATACTCTCTACACCTTCTGCTACCTCCGCCTTGGTTGCTACTTCCAAAATAGCAAACACCTCCGCCTGGAAAACAGTGGTATATCTTCCCAGCGAAGTGCTCTCTCCTGATTTAGTGTTGTCTAGGTATACATCGGCTCCGGATGACTGTGTATTAGCCATCCATGAGCCGTCAGTGTACCATGCATGTATGCCGCTCGGCGTACGTACCTGACCTGACAGCCACTCTTCCCTTGATGGAAATTCCACTTGGAAATTCCTTCTCAGTCTTAATCTGCCATCTGAAATATTGCCTTTGGTCGCAATGATGGGTAGATCCCCACTCATTTTGGCGGCAATAGTCGTATGGCCTTTCCCTGTGTAGTCCGTTCGCCATAGGCCACTGTCGATCATCCTTTTGTGAGCCGCCATTGCCTCTCTCTCAATCCAGATCGGGAGGTCCGGCAGCCCCAGGATGATGTTCAGTGCTGCTCCTGGAGTTGTTCTCAATGCTCCGGTAATACTCAAACAAGCCAGCCTTTGCAGTCTGGCCAATTTGCTGGGCATTAGTGGCACTGGCCACCGCTGGCCACCAGACCACGGATCCGTAGGAAATCCTCGGTCTTATCACAGCAGTGTACAACCACTGGAGGATGTAAGGTCTTAAACCCCACTTCCTACCTACCGTTCTCCTTAGTTGCCACATAATCGCGGTTGTCTTATTCACCATCTGTTCAAATTGTGCCTTCCACGTCCAACAGGTATACAACTAAGCTTTGTAGTTTCAAGCTGAGAACGATATACCATGTGTGTAAAGTTAACAATTCACATGAAGGCCTGTGCATTTAATCATCTACATAAGTATGAAATATGGGCTTTGAAATACCTAGCTAAGTGGATTAGGTACCATGTTTTCCCATTACTAGTGGTCGTCCTATGCCAATTTCATTTTAATTTCCTTTGCCATTGTGTCCCAAAAAAGTGGTTAATAGTGTTGAAGAATTAATTATTGATATGAAAGTCCTTTTACTAACCAAAAATCAGCTGTGGTCTTATCGAACCAAATGCATGGAGTAAAACAAGGTGAAAAGATTATCGATGAATATGCTAAAGTAATCGAATTTCTTTTACTTGATTTGACGATAGCTCAAGCGAATAATGATGATATGGCTATACGTATCTTACGCGGAGGAAAAAATTGCAATAAGTGCATTCTCAAACCGATTAAGGGATAGCGAATTAAGGACTATTGTGAAGGCAAGAAAGTATGGAAATTTAAAAGACGCGATAAAAGGCGCGAAAGAGGTAGATCTGGTTAAAAACTGAAAATTTTTTCCCGGTCCCAATATATTTCACATGAGAGGTCCTGGTAATTTTATTAAATCCTATAGTCGTGGTAATCGCGGTAGACGCAATAGCCGTGGTAATCATAACAGTGTAAGCCAAAGGATTAATTTCGATCGACGACAGACATTGGCAACAAATCAGTATCAGGGACAAGGTCGGGGACGGGCTCTACTCCGCTGACCTGTGCAAAATCGAGGAATTTTTAAACACGTAGGTTTTATTTTACCGACAGCACTGAAAACGACGAGAATAATAAACAGACAACAAATCGTAACAATCAGCAGTTTTTTCGAGGCTCATAAAGTTAATAATTCAGAAGTATTTAATTTAAATATTAATGCATTAATATATATAAAAGTTAAAAAACTCCCAAAGCTAAGGAAAGCAAGGAGAGACCATCTAGGAATTTTGCCAATAAAGGCCACTTGTGAGAAGAAATAGACACACAGAATGTATTAAAATTAGAATTTATTTTACCCATATTAGATATTATGTATTTTATAAACTTAAGAAACTATGAAACCGCTTAAGTAAAAGTTTGAAGCTAAGTTGATGTTGGTCACAAGCATGTTCTCAAGACAAAATTGGAGTTTAAACTCCTGAAATTCACTTAATATAAAAGATTCAACTTTATTTTAGACAAACACGTATGTGACCTACTTCTCCTTTTCAGGAACACAGAAGATAGCCAAATAACTACAGCAAAATGTGCATGCAAATTAATTGATTTTAACCCCCCACACTGTGGAATATAACTAATATATGATGATACCATTCTTACGTGTCTTATTTGGACATTTTATCAATATTTGAACTAATTTTCAATGAGTGACATATTGCTGAACTCATTTTAATAACAAAATGGTAAATAAAAATTTAATGACAGAATATTGAATAGAATATAACATTCACATTCTTTGACCATGACAGTTATACGTACGAATAAAGAGTCAAATATTACCTCAATATAAACTTATCTTCAAACAAACAGTTTATCCAATCCAGTCAGCAGGAAACGATTCGTATTGAACCAATCAGTGTGGCCAGCATTACTAGAAAAGAAGTCGAATTGAAGTTTAAATGATACCTCTAAACGGCAAATTAACAAATTAGTCGCAGTGTATTATGGATAAAACCGTCAACTTTATTTACGTATCTCTTGGGGCATAAAAGTAATTTATCGAAATACGATTAAAGCAAGTAGCTTCCAACAGTTATCTACGGTCCGGTAATTTACTGCTTTAATTCTTTCAGGAATAAACGAATGGGGGCTATAAAGAACATCTACTAGTTCGTGAGCTGATGTAGGAAGCTTGGCGGACGAAAGATAAAGAACGATTTTTATTTAAACTCGTACACAAAGGACAGTGTTGTCTTTATTTCAGACTCGATTAGCAGAAGCTAGAATATGCATCTAGATATATTTGCAAGTAAAGTAAAGGCAGGAATCTTTATGCTTATGATAAATTGCTCTGAGATGATCCTGTTTTGTAGGTCGTCAGTGGTAAGTAAATATCAGAACTACTCCTCCTCCACCTCTCTGTCTACGTCTCAATGTAGCTACAGCAAAGATAAAATAATATGACTTCTAAGGCAAGCAACGAAAAATAATCGGGATGTTGTCGCCATCAAGGTTAAGGTAATGAACTCTTCAAAAGCTAAGGTATTTTGTTACGGCGCAGGCGCACGGAAATGACGGAGGAGACTTTCTCATTAGCTTTAATGTATGCGGCTGCCGACTTGCTTGTCATCAAGGAGCCGTTCGAATAGTATCCAGACTTGGATACAAACAAGCCAATTTAACTTTCCCCAATGTATTTAACAGCACAAAGTTCCCTCTGCAATAAAAATAATCTTCGTCTCTTTATAACAGCAAACACTGATAATCAATATTGAAAATTGAATCGAAAATCTCTTATCTATGATCCGGCAATTAACTGTTTTAATTCATTTAGATATAGACGAATGGGGCAATAAAGAACATCTACAATGAAAGCCAAAAACGATTTTTATTTAAACTAAGCCGCTTTTTTTGTACTTTATCCAAAGTAGGTTAATGAGAGGACTGGAAATTATGCTTCGAAATTTAACAAAAAACGAACCATAAATTTTTCCGCGATTCGCCTTTTTGTAGTTCAGAGTCAGTAGTAGCTTAATGAGAACAACTCTCCCGCCTCTAGATCTGTCCCCACAATTTAACATTCTTACCTTTCGAAGAGCTCAAGTGAGGATAACTGGTTAAAAATTAGACTTTTATTGGACGCAAACTGGGATAGGTGTGATGTTGCTATCACCATGAATAATATAATGAACGCTTTAAGATTGCGACGCAGGCGCCAGGGGAGCAGAATGCTCTTTCATTAACTTACTGCTTCCGTTACTCGAACTTGTGTGTGCTACAGCTTTCATCAAAGTGCTTATTTATTTTTATTTATCGTATGGCTGCACAAAAGTATATAACACGGACATAGTTCAAATTTACAAACATACATTCAAATTAGACACAGAGTTAATTGAAGCATCTGTTGCCATTAGGAAGTTGTAGAAATTGCCTCCATATGCCATACCCAGACATTCCATCACCATGTGTTGTACGGTTTGCTTTTCTGCCCCGCAACCACACCTCGTAGATTGTGCCCTGCCCCACTTATGTAGTAAGTCCGCGCATATGCTGTTGCGCGTAAAACCCTTTTGAATGTGTTAGCAAGATATAATGAGTAAGATTATACCTACCCTTAAGGATGCGGCCAGCGCAACATGTGTGCTCCGACTTGCTCGTCAGCGTGGGAGTGGGTCAATTACTTACTCTTGACCAGGGCGCCACCAGTTTGAAATATCCAAGTGCTCAGACCTAAACAGGAAGATCCTCAGTCTTAAGAATCCATAAGGGCGATCCAAATCGATGACTCTCAGCTACACAAGGGCAACTACTAATTACACTTGTTTGGTTGAGGTATTCCAGAGCCATAAAAAGACGGTCACGTTCGTGCAGGTTTAAATTTATTGGCGTTCGTTAGGTTAGACGATAACGTGTTGTCATATTTCTTTCAATAAACAAAATGATATAAATGTATAACAAAAGTTAAAAGATCTTAATTTGGAAGCAATTAATTACCTATATGCTCATAAATATATCGACAGTAATTGAATTAAAATTGCGCTATAATAGAAGTGAATTAGATAAAGAATGATCGAACAATTATTAGACACGCTTTAGCTATAACGGAAGGAACAATATAACACCAAATGATTGAACCAAGTTCAACAAATTAATCAATAATCACAGTTATCCGTCTCATAGTAGCTACTCAACTTTGGGCGCGTTTACCATGGTAGACGACTCGCAGTTGTACATAAATAAACCTTACTGATTTAGATCATTAAATACCGTTATGTAAAATTATTATAACTGGACAGTCAATAAATGAGAACGACAATGTTGATCATTTAACACAATAAACTGAAAGCAAATTGTAAGATTAGAGAAACGTAATATTTAAAAAAAACTATGAGCATTAATATAGATCCACAATAGTAGATTCAGCAGTTATTTAGATTCGCATAGGTAAGCTGTGCTTACGCCGAAACAGTACCGAGTATAGTTAAATCAGTACCACGCAGAAAACTAATACACGCGATATGATACAACGCTGAAAAAACTCTAAAACACGCAATCCAATATACGCTGAAAAATGTCAATAACACGCTGAAAATACACGCGTGAAAATATCAGTAACACGCCACTAACATTATGCCGGAAAAGATCACAAATATAACCTAAACTTATCTTTACTGGTCTTCGCCAATATCACCTACGGCCTTCTGCACGTGGACTACTGCAATGCGCCTTGGGACCATAAACTCTCAGTGGCATTTGAGGTAATCCTCATACCTCTATGGCTACAGTTGGTACCAATGAAACCCAAACAACTTTATTGACTGGCAACTATTTGGTTAACTACTCAAATTCTCTCCAAGCAAAGCTCGCTCCAAACAAAAATAGCTAGCTCCGTATACACAACTCCAAGCACAACAGCTCCAACCAAAAATAATAGCTCCCAGGAAAACTATAATGCAGTAACTTATACTCTGATAAAATAAATCCCCCCTGTACAGAAAATAAATGAGTATGTACAAAATATAAGATGTATATTTATTTACCTAACTACGTAGGGTTTTTCGATGGTAGTGACGAATTAGGAAGCAAACGCTCTCTTCTACAGGCATTCCTCGAGGAAGAAAACGGCGTACTTTGTTCCAAAATACACTGCACGTAACAAGTTACAAACCAAAAATCTTGACTTTCTGGCAAAAATCCATCCAATCTAGTCAAATAATTTATCTACAGCAGCCTAGTAACTACGCCACTCTTATCGCCCGAAATAAGTATACTCCCCCTTCAGGGTGAATTAAAAATTCTTAAACTTTTTATGAGACATATATACGCACTACCTCGTAATAAGGTTTGCCGAAGAAAGAGAACTAAATCAAGCCAAAAACGACTAACTAGATCGTGAAATTCAATGTTAATAAGCTAGCAAAAACTCGAATCACAGGCCCGCTTTACACTGTCCTGTATCCAACGTAAAACTACACCAGCCGATTGTCGCCAAATTTACTAGCATCTGAAATATGCAATGAAACGTATCTAAGGCTGTATGGCAATGCATAATATTGCTGGTGGGACAAAGAAATCCAACCATAATTCATCATTGACAATGACCAAATAACCAAATCATTCCGATAGGCGGCCATCTAAAACTCCTGACACCAAAGCTATTCAACGCAAAAATATCAATCGAACCTAAACGTACCTTTAGCTCCAGCCGGTTTTTCTTGCAGGAACATTTGAGACAAAATTCGAGCGGCGTTGCCAAGTTAGGGAGCAGACGCATTTAATAACATATCATGACTGCGTATTTTTAAAGCGAAAGCGAAAAACAGTCGTTTAATATCAAAAAAAGGGCAGCATATCAATTAATTATGTATTTTTCTGTTGGCTTGAATCGTAACGACGTCAAAATCACAGGGCAACCGCTTTGCCAATTAAATATCTGGCAACGTTCCAAGAATAACCCTTTTCATTAAACGTAGGCAACCAACAATTATTTTAAGGTATGTTACCGCCGAAAAAGGATATTATTCGCAAGGTAAGTGATTTAATTGAAGTGCACTGCTATATACTTAAATGTTTTCTTGATAGCGATGTAGAATACGATACGATCTAGTGACTGAAATTACGTATATAACTAGCTTGTTTCAGTTTATTCCTCTAACAGCTCGATAAAGGCACAATCATGCGAGATTAAGAGTGGAATCACTGACTTTATTTGACTTCTATCTGTTACATGGTTCTCGTACCAAATGACATGTAACAATGCCGTGGTTAGTGCGGATTCTGTTGAGTGATGTCCATATCTTACGAGGCTGTTCAAAGTGGTTTCATCCTTATGCAGGAAAGATTCCTGCATTGAGGGGGCAGTTATCTGTCCATCTACGCTCCCAAAAGTCTATTGGGTTGAACTGTGACCTGAGCAGTTCTTTAGCAGTTCTTACTGTTGGTTTTCTGGATCGTAGTCTCGCATAACTTATCCGTATCCTGGTGTATGGGTAAGCGAGGGTTGCCTTGTATGTGTTTATATTCTCGAAGAAGAGTTGCTTTGCGCCTCAGATCTGGAGGAGGTATATGGCTCAATATTGGAAGCCATCCGGTGAGCGTCGATCTCAGCGTTTCGCTGATTATCCTCATGACCTCGTTCAGTTGTACGTCCACTTTTTGGGTGTGAGCACTGTGGATCCATATCGGCGCGCCGCGCCGGTGCCATACTCTGCAGTTGAGTAAACTAGCCCTAGTGCTGAGGTACGTAATTTTTCAGCGGTAGAGCCCCATGTAGTGCCACATAGCTTGTGAAGAATGTTATTCCGAATTCGCAGTTTCGCAGGCGTATTCTCCAGGTGTCTCTTATAAGTCAGTGTCCTATCTAAGGTAACTCCAAGGTACGTATTGTGGCGCAGTAAAGTATCATCGAAGAGGACCTGGAGCTGTCTACTCGCTGCTCTGTTGGAAAGATGGAAGCATGCCGTCTCTGTTTTATTGGGATTTGGCTTCAGTCTCCATTTACGGAAATATGTTACCAAGCTCGCTAAGTCTGAAGATAGGACAGCTTCCGTTTCTTCAAAG